>JAWMRA010000009.1:24757411-25037076 GCA_035584735.1 Pseudotriccus pelzelni | reverse complement strand
TCACTTCCCTGCTCCTGCTGGCCACACTGTTCTTGATGCAGGCCAGGATGCCATTGGCCTTCTTGGCCACCTGGGCAGTCTGCTGGCTCGTGTTCAGCCTCCTGTCAATCAGCACCCCCAGGTCCCTTTCTGCCTGGCTGAAATTACTTTCTTTTTTAAGCAATCATTCTGAAATATTTTTCAGAGTATATAGATATATCAAGCAGATATATATCAGACTTGACCCAGTAAGTGAAGAGTGCCAGACTCTCACATATATTAATAATATTTCTGAATCATGTCAAGCTGAAACCTGAAGTCAAAGGCATCCATGGAGACTAATATCCCTGACACAAGAGGAAAGCATGAAATGGAAGAATGCAAGACTGAGAAGACAACACTGGAATGCAATTCCATAATTCCAATAATTTTTATTTATAGTAATAAAATAATACATAAATGCTTAAGTTTAAACCGATTCATTTAATGTTAAAACATCACTTATTAGAACACTGTGTTTATTACCCAGGAAAGCAATTTGCATCCTTAAATGCATGATTTAAGTACAACAAGATTTAAGCACAATTCTCTTTTTTTTTTTCCCTAAAGAGAATAAGAGCAATGTACTGCAAACAAGAAAACTGCCCAAATTACTCATTCTTTCCCTCTGTGCAAAATGTCAGTATTATTAACTGAACATTTTTCACGAATGTTTTCCATATGCAGATGATATAAATGAATTAGGTAGGTACAATATTAGCATTTATTCCATTTTACACTTACTATAGCTGTCATATAAATGTTCCCACAAAATATGTTCTTATAGACATTGTAATCTCATTGAGGGAGGAAATATTCCTCTTATTTTGTCTTCTGGTAATTATCTACTTATAGAAAAATCCCATAATATCAGTTATAATCATAAAATGAATAGACATGCTGTCGTTATATACTACACATCCTTCCTGCAAAGTGATCTATTATTTATTGATAATTTCAGAAAGATTTGTAAATGGAGGAGGTCTTTCTCTAATCCTTTATCCTGGGGAATGATATGTGCACATTCTCTGTCATAAAGCAGCTTAATAAAAGTATTGACATGGCAATTCTTGCAGAAGCAAACTCATGTTGTGTTTTAAAAGTAGAATTGCCTGGTATACATATGATATTGGTTCTTTAAACATACAGAAAAAAAAATCAACATTATATATTTTGATATGATAACAAAATATTAAGTGCAGTTAAAAACCACAGAAATAATTTCACTCACTGGAAAAATCATTAAATAAAAAAATCCCTGTGGTTGTCATAGCTTACAGTTTAATGAATTGGTTCTTTTTCTTTAATTTAAATTCAAGCATAAGATACATAATAAAAATTGAGATGGCTATACATTTTATTGCTATGTTAAGGTTAAAAAATAAATATGCAAATACGGAATTTCAAATTACTTCAGAGACCATGCAAGCAGGCAAGATTTATAAATATGAAAGGAAGTCAGCCCTGCTAAAAACTCATCCAGCTCTACTGACATTCTTCATAAATGTATATTTTTAGAAATGCATTTATACCAAATCTGTTAACACTTTGGGATCCGTACAGTACAAACATGCTTGTTCCCGTATTATTTTCTATCTAAATTCTGCCTTATCAACACTTTTCAACAAGTTCATTCTTTTTAAGAATTACATTAAGCTGTTGGCTGTGACTGTTCCTTTCACTTTAATAAAAATTTAAAATTTACCACTGTTTTCACTACTTTTACCACTACTTTTCCCTCCTCTGTACTGTTCATTGCTTCTGTTGTTGTTTACAAATTCTGGGTTTGTGCTGATTGTGACTGAAATCCAGAAAAGATTATCCTCTTCTGAAAACCAGCAATGTCCAAATCCTGTGCTGAGGACAGAATCTGTCAATCCCTACAAGAAGTGTTAGCACAGATTTGCCCCTAGACTGAACGCATCACAACCAGGGAGGGTTTGTCTTACCTACAGGAAACAACCGCTAGGAGGAAAAGCTGCTTTTTAATGCCCAGGCATGGAATCCCAAAGCTGCAAGAAAACATCACGTCTTGCTCTTTGCTTTTTCACTCCTTGACTGACTTTCCAAATGTACCAGTTGTATCATTCTCTTCATAACCCTTCATCTTTTTGAACTCCCAAAGGATTATTATTAAGTTGGATGAAAACTAATGACCATGAAACAGGAAGAGGCAAACTAAAGAGTGCTCTACTACCTCAGGTGAGACAGCCCCTCAAGCTCAGTCATCTGCCAAGTGGCCAGGACACAGGCATTCTCTGGCCACACACAGACTCCACTTGAGCCACAGCTGCATCTTCCTAAGGCATTAGGGAACATGAGTTAGCTAGCAGTGCTATAAAGACTGAATGGGGACAAAATCCCACTGGACACAAGGAAAGCTTGAAATTATATTTATCACAGAGCATGCAGAGATCAGGCAGATGGACAAAGGACGCAAATCTCCAGGACACCAGGCTTTATTAAGTATTTTTTCACAGAACTAATTCCTAATTAGACTGTACACATTTAATGACAAGTACACTGTGGCTACTCCTATTCTCCACAGTTATATTACCAGTTATTGAATACCACGGATATTTTTTTCATGGGGTAAACAAAATCCAGCAAAATTTAAGGTATCTTTGCAGACTTGCTGAGCTTTTTCCATTATTTGTGCTACAACTAGGCTACTAACACCAAAATCCTGAACAGTCCTATTTGACTTTACGAAACAATAA
This sequence comes from Pseudotriccus pelzelni, assembly GCA_035584735.1. NCBI lineage: Eukaryota > Metazoa > Chordata > Aves > Passeriformes > Tyrannidae > Pseudotriccus > Pseudotriccus pelzelni. Next base: position 25,034,338 of record JAWMRA010000009.1, on the reverse strand, counting down.
AATAGTAAAATCATAGCTTTGCACTTCTGACCAGTCACCTGACAGTGTGGAAGATGAAATCAACTTCTCCTAATTGTTCTGTGGAATCTCATGAAACAGAAACGAGGAATGTAATCATGATGGAAAGCCAAGAAGTTTTTTATTAAACTTTCCAAGAAGCTTCCTTGCTGTGAGTCAACACTAGGTAAGAACCTACAAATACCACCCAAAAAAACCTCCCAAACCTGGATTGTGATCCAGTGTTAAATTCTTTCTAGTTGCATTACTAGTTGTTTTTCTTGTAACTTTGAAGACAGTAAACAAACCACCTTTTACACTATCTCCAAGGTAGCCTGGCCGTTCTGTGCCAGTCAAACCACAACATTGAGTAAGCTCAGTTTTTCACCACATCTTAATACTTAATTCACAAGTTTCTGGAAAACAAAATTGAAAGGCAGCAGTTTCTTAGCTTAACTCTCTTGTCAAAGCTTACTTGCAGAAGTAAATCATGCAAACTTCACCTATGTTATCATGACATGAGTGAGTTACAGTTGTTTAGAAGCCGGATGTCAGCTTACTGTGTTTGTCAAGACTGTTGGACAGGAGGTCACATAGTATTTCCTCCCCTTCTTCCTCCTATGCTTAGAGTTTTAATTTCAAAAGAGCTCAAAGTCCCTCAAAATCTAGATCTTCTTGAAAACACAGACATCAACTGAGATTGATCAACAAGGAAATGGGCCCTTTCAGATTATCAAACTGCTGATCATCACAACAAAAATATGCAAGATAAATACAGCCTGAGCTCTGCCTAGGATTTACTGATCGGTGATATCTGGTAGTATGTTTACTCCAGAGCATAACATCTATGTTCTATTCTCATAAACCTGTAGTGGTGACCATATGAAAGCTGGAAAAAACACCTCTGATATATCTTAATTCTTCTTTTTTATGCAGGTGTGAATCTTGTGGAGTGTTTGATGACTTAAAGAAAGGAACAGAAGTCAAAAGGGAGGGATAATAACAGGACCTGCTCCAAGAGATTGAAAAACTAGAGACAGCCATCACCACTACAAGACTTTATGTATTAAGGCACACACCTGCTGTGGACTCTCAGCAAGAGCTTTTCTCCTTTCCATAACTCTCTAAAACAGGACAGGTGCAGGGTTAGGAGTCGGATTTGATGATCCCTGTGGGTGTCTTCTAACTCAGCATATTCTGTGATTCTGGAAGGTAGTAATTTAAGTGCCACAAAAAATACCTGGGGACTGGCCAATGAACCACCTATTTCATTTTCACCTATGAAAAATATTCAAACTTCTTCTTCTCTCCCATTTTTGCCTCAAGTCATTAGGTATGTCACAGCAAATGTTGCTTTCTGTTGATCACTGGATTTTAAATGGTATGTTAAGTCTTCATTTTCATATTTTCTTTTGGTTGGGCTAGGGAGGTGAGAGATCACACTGAGATAAAGAGATGGAGAGATGTATGAACCTCTCCTTAGAACCTCCCAACTACCAGCTTTTGTGCCCAGAAAGTACCTAGGACAGAGACAAGCAGATCTATCCTCCAGTTTTGAGTAATGAGGATGCCCCAGCTACACCAAATCATCAATCAAGTCATGCTTTGACACAAACACTCTGACAAATCTAAAAGCTTTCTGCTTTAGTTAAGGTCATCAAGAAGGCAAAGTCATCGCTGAAAGCAAATACAAAAAATCTATGTTGATAAAGTTTGCTAGGGGAAACTAACAGCAAGTAAAGATGATAAACAGGTGAAGTGTTAAAGATAACAGCTACACATAGCTTTCTGGAGCATAGGAATGGGCTGAAAAAGATGAATTTCAGTACTGATAGACCAGCTTACTTTCAATACAAACAGTAATACACTCTCCACTCAAGGATAAGGACTGCACTTGAGAGCTACTAAGTCAGGATCAAACTTTGGGACTGCAGGGAGTGTCCAGAGGAGTGGTATCAATTGCTGCAGAATACAGGACCTGCTGGGGGAAGCTTCACCACACAACAGACAATATCTCGGTGCCATTTCCCACAAAGGCAGCAGTGGAGTGCCTCACAAGTAAAAGCAGCAGCAGGCAGGAGGAATCTTAGTCTTGTGAGAAGCAGAGTGCTCTGCAGTACAGAGGAGAAACCCACATGCCAAACCCTGCTGCCAGAGGAAGGGTGTGCACAGGGGCCCAGGGATGCCACTCAAGCTGCCAGATGCTATGGGTGTCTGCAGGACACAGGCTGTATGTACACATTACATGTCAAAGTGAGAAACCTGATGAAGCCATCCTTAAACAACACTAGGGTCTCTGGATTAGACCTTAGTTCTCATAGGAGACCAGAACTGCCTTAACATCTTCAGTAAGGGCAACATCTCTCAACAAGCAGCTGGGAGAGATTTTTGAAGAGTGTCAGAGATAACTTGTCAATTGAAACCACAGACGAGACCCATGGGTAACTTCACATCCACACCAATATGATCTTCAGGAAGTTCCGGCTTTATTCACCATCGTGCTTTCTTTTATACAGTTACATTCTCCGCACATATGGTTATTTAACTTGTGATTGGTTACATATATGAAACAAACTGTTCACACGGCTAAAGCTACATTATTATTGGTGGGCTACTATTAGCTAATATCTTATTTTTCTACATTCCTCTTCCCTTTATCTAATCATAATATCCTATTTCTACGCTTTCTCCCAGGTCAACCTAACCTCCCCATAACAGCTACTCTTCCTCCCTCCACCAGCTGCTGTTTTTTCCCTTTCTAATTATCAAAGTTCTCAGACCTTGAAGCTTTCTTCAAATCTTTATCAACCTATTTCTGTCTCAACCAAAAATCCCTAATCCTAATTCTCCTTCATAGGTTAGCCAGGCTCAGAGGCAGTGGCAAACCCAAAGTGAAACACAGTGATTCTGCTACAGAATCCCATAAAGAAAAGTAGCAATGGCTGATGTCTGAAGAAGCAAAGGGATGGTGTCAAGTCTCCACCTGAGAGAAAAAGAAAGTGGACTGGTGTTTTATTGTTGGTACATTTCATTTGGTACACTGACGATAAATTGCAGGTGCTTGTGACTTCTGTCCCAAACTGCTTTACTCTTTTTCTTTGAAAGAATGCCATTGTACAATTTTTTATTTTAAACTGCCTCTACCCTGCTTCCAAAAAACCTTTTTATATTGCCATGCAAATTCAAAACCTGCCAATGATTTCACAGCCAAAAGGATGTGAACTGAAATCTAGACAAATAAGGTTGAGTAGATTGGCTCTCCTGAGAGGCAAAAACCCTGTAAAGAAGAAATTACCAGTAGGCTGAAAGAGTACCAGCGTTGCTTCCTCCTTCCCACTGTTGTATTGCTTGTTGCAAACCCATTTTAGCTGCTCTGTTTCTCACTAAATCACCAGCACTAAAAATGGGCAGAACTTCAGTAAAATGGGTTACAGAATTTCGGACATTTTTTAGCTTTACAAAATTTAATGTGACAGAATGCAACCACTTCAACTACCAGCACTTACCTGGCCAGTTGTTTAGAACATTTTTTTTCTTATTTTTGGGGGTTTTTTTGGTAATAAAAAAGATCCTTTCTAATGCTTTGTATTGAGAACCTCGAGAGATTTAAAAGTAGCTTTGCACCTACCAGAAATGTGCCCTGAAAAATCCTACTACCAGTTCCTTTATTATGAACTTATACACACACAAATATCAACACTTCACAGGAATGCTGGTTGTGTTTCTAACAACAAGACAGTTGTAGAATGGTACCAGACACTGCATTGTAAATATTCTGTACAGCTTTATTCTGGTTTCTTAAGGAAACAAGGCCTATGGCTGCACTCTAATGATCTGTAGCCACCTCATCATTTGCCCTTCATCATTCTCTCCTCTCCCCTCTCCCTGTTTGTGGTCTTAAAGTTATCAAGTAGCCACAGGAGAGGGGCAAACCCAAGTGTGCGCCCTTCCTCCAAGGTGAAGCAAATGCCAGATTTTTTTCAGGCCTGGGAGGAAAGAGCCAAATATCCAGCACACTTGTGTTGTTCCAAGCAAGCTCAGCAAGTGCTCCTGCACAGCCAGAGGGTTGAAAGGAGCAATGAGGAACTTCAAGACAACGCCTACAAGAAGCAAATTTTTCTTGGGCCACTGCTCTGGAATAAAACATTGTTGGGGTTTTTTTACCTGAAAAATATCTTTCAGTAAACAGGCATAAGAAAAGCTGTTGGGTCACACAAAGGAACATGAAGCAGAGATTTTGTTCTCATTTAATTCCTGTAGTGAAAGTCTTCTTAGAGACACCCCATGGTTCCAGCTATTATGTATATAAGCTTTGGTGAAACAATGGCCAGTACAGGTTAAACTAGAAAAAATGTGAGAGAAAAACAAATGCATAATATATTTCCTCTGTGTATTCATTCAATTTCCACAATGGATCCTGGTTTTGACTCAGAACTAGTACCCAGTTGGTCCCTTTGCATGTAACAGCTGTGAGGGATATGTCTTATTTTTAATTTCGTTGCTTTTTTTCATTTCTTCTCTCCTACTGTAAGGTCAGCCTTGGATTATAACCTGTGCCTTTTTTCTCCATTTAGTTTTCCTATTATTACAACTTTCCAGGAGAAGCTAACAGCAAAGTAATTTCTTCCTTTCCCTGCTGTTATTTTCTTAAGATCTATACCTACATTTATCACTTACCTTTCTGATTATCTTTGATTCAGTACTCTCATCTCTCTCTGGACAGGATCTCATCGAGTTTTTCACAGAAAAAATATCCAGTGTGTGCTCTATATCCCCCACTACCTACATTCTCTAATATGATATCTTTCCTCTACATCTCTTCTTTCATTGTTACACCTCAGCTGCCTGAAAACCATGAACTAGACTCAGAACTCATAAATTTTACTCAAATAATTACTTTTGAGCAAGATTATCCAGATTCTGCATTCTGAAATTCTGCACTCAAACATTTTCAGTGTTATTCTCCAATCATTACTGCAATGAATTCAAAGTGAAAAGCAAGCCTTAAGGAAAGCTGAAGGTCTAAACTCACCCATAACAGTTGACAGTATTGTGCCCCTTCTCTTGCCTCAGGCATTTCTCTTCTCACTTTTCATCAGGCTTGTGGTTTTTTGCATTTTAACTATCTATCTTATCTGTCTTTTCTCTCTTGGAGTGAAAATAACAAGAATTGCAGTAACGTCTCTGTCTCTCTCCTTTTTGTTTGTTTATGTCCTTCAGCCTGTAATTACTCCAGGTCAGTGTAATCCTTTTTGGTATGCTGTGGGATCAAACACACAGGGCTCCTAATTCCCAGGTGAACGTTTGTTTTTGAAAGGAGAGTTTTATTTAACTGAATCCCAATGAATATAAATACGCTCCATGTTACTCTTCTCCTTTATACAACGAAATGTGGGGGATGTAATTTTTAACTGGGGGTGTAACTTCAACCTGGCAGCAGCGCTGGGAGAGAAATTCCCATGTGCTTTGGTGCTTCCCAAAACCTCACATTCCCCGCGTTTCTGTGACATGCTGTTTGGGGTTGCAGTGCCTTTAGCTGACAAAATTATTAAGAAGAGGAGAAACGTGTCACAAAGGCTCTCACAGGGTGTGCAGGACCGACCAGGCTCATGTCTTTGTCTCTGAGAGAGGTCCGAGGTGGCACACGGGACTGTGGCTGGGAACACCGATGGGAGACTGACGGGACACCGGCGGGACACCGAACTGACACAGTTTTGGGCAGCATAATATAAAAAAGACATTAAGCTATTGGAGAGCATTTAAAGGAAGGCCACGAGGACGGTGCAGGGTCTTGAGGGGAAGCTGCATGAGGAGCGGCTGAGGGCACTTGATCTGTTCGACCTGGAGGAGACTGAGGGGAAACCTCATAGCAATCTACAGCATCCTCATGAGGAGAAGCGAAGGGGCAGACACTGATCTCTGCTCTGTGGTGACCAGTGACAGGACGCACGGGAACGGCACGAAGCGGTGTCAGGGGAGGTTTAGGTTACGTATTAGGTAAAAGTTCTTCCCCCAGAGGGTGGCTGAGCCCCAGCCCTCACGCGCCGACTACACCTCCCGGCACCCCGCGGGGCAGCGCCTCGTTCTCGCGAGGGCCGGGAGGCCTCGCGCCACTGTCGCGAGAGCGGCGGGTCCGGAAGCTCCACGTCGGAGGGTCGGAACCTGCCCCGGGCGCGGCGGCGGCGGCAGAATCTGAGGGACAGTGCGGGGGGCCGGGGGACAGTGCGGGGGCCGAGGGACAGTGCGGGGGCCGGGGGACAGTGCGGGGGCCGAGGGACAGTGCGGGGGCCGAGGGACAGTGCGGGGAGCCCAGGGACAGTGCGGGGAGCCCAGGAACAGTGCGGGGGGCCGGGGGACAGTGCGGGGGGCCGAGGGACAGTGCGGGGGGCCGGGGGACACTGAGAGGCACCTGAGAGACACCGCGGCGGGACCTCGGCGGGAGCGGGGCCATGGTGAGCGCGGGGAGCTCCCGGTGCGGGAGGTTGGCAGTCGCAGCCCCGGCGGGACGTGGGGAGCGGGAGGGGCGGCGGGGCCGGAGCAGCAGCGCGGTGTCACTGGCGGGGTGTTCGTCACACACACCGAGCTGCTGTACCACTGTCCTGGTGCGTGTTGCGGGTCGCCCCTCAGAGCGGCCGCGCCCGGCCCTGAGGGGCTGCGGGTCTGAGCAGTGCCACGAATAAGCCCAGAACCGAGTGCGTCGTGTTCTGGTGTTTATGTCGGGAGAAATAAACCACAAACCCATCCTCTCCCACCGTGTTGTGTCTGTAAGTCACGGGTACTTCATGGTAACTGGGATTTTTTTTTTTTTTATCCCTGCGGTGTCTAACATATGTAAACTGCAGGTTTTATTAATATTATCCCACCACTAAACACAGCGTTCTTTGGTCAGATATTATCCATTAAGTTTCCTGTGAGATAAAATGTCAGCAGCGTTAAGTGAGCTCAGCTGAGTGCCTGAATAAATCTGTAATGCGTCCAGTAGTTTATAAAATCATTTTACTAGACTTTCTGCCTTTTAAATACTGTGGATTTATATTGCCAGTGATGAAAGTGGAAGGTCAAGGCCTTCTCTGTATGGGAAAGATTTTTCCCTCCTCTCAGTTTTTAGGACATATTGTTCTATTCTAAAACTTAATTTTGGAATGGTGAATGGAAATAAATTCATAATGGGCAAATCTTGTTGTGCTCTGTTGTGATAATTGGCTTTCCTACTTCACTTTTTTCAGGTGAAGTAGCAAGAAGATTAATTTTCTAACATTTGCATTAGGGGCAGGTTCTCTTTGCTTCACTTTGGTAGTTTGGGGACACCAGGAAGATGTACAGTGCATCTTGTTTTTTACTGTACTGGGGATACTTTCTACAGTATGAAGAAATTTTGAATTTCACAAAATTAAATTTAATGGACCCACTGGCATCGGTGGGGATGGGATGTTTCCCGACAAAAACAAATAAGCAGGTGGATGGAAAAAGAGTGGTAGCCTTCTGCCTGCCTGAAAAGCAAGATTGGATCCTTTCACTTTGAGGTTTAACTTCAGCTTTCCTTTTCCCATTGTATTTCCATGCCAGTTTTCTGTTTAGTAACTGGATATTCCCAATTCTTTTCTCCCCCCAGCCTCTCCGACTGGATATAAAGCGGAAGCTGACTGCTCGGTCTGACCGAGTGAAGAGCGTGGACTTGCACCCCACGGAGCCGTGGATGCTGGCCAGCCTTTACAATGGCAGTGTCTGCGTTTGGAACCATGAAACACAGGTGAAGGGCCTTGGTTTGCCTTTATGGAATCTTCAGAACTGTCAGATGTGTGTCTAGGACTGAAAAATTGAACTTATCCAAGCGTCTTAAATCACTGTCACTAATTGACTGTGCTTTCCTCTCATTACAAAAGTCACTGTATTAGTAGACAGGGAGGCAACATAGTGGACACTGTTAAGAAAATATAAAGAGCTGATTTCAAAACCTGTGTTTTCTCCCATGCTATAAACTTACTGTTTTTATTTTTAGACTCTGGTGAAGAACTTTGAAGTGTGTGACCTGCCAGTGAGAGCTGCCAAATTCGTGGCGAGGAAGAACTGGGTTGTTACTGGAGCTGTAAGATATTGTCTTTTTGTGATTCCATATGCAGCTGTGCTTTCTCTGATTTATTTTCATGCCATTGCTTTGTGCATCATATAATAATCGAATCTGATATAATTCCTAGAAGAGAACTTCACTGCACTTTCACAGAAACTTGCTCCTTGAATTAAACTTAGAAGCTTAAACTTTTCATTTCAAAAGACAGCAGCCTGATAACGTGACTAACTCTGCAGGTAATACAGAGTAGATCTAGAGACAACTTTTGCTGCCAACTGGAACATAGCACCCAGTTTTGACTCAGTATTATCGGTGCTACTATAAGATGAAACTATTGACAGTCCTAAGTAAGATGAATTAGAAGTTGCTTTCTGCTCACCTCTAGAAAAAACTCTGCTTTTGTTCAGTGAGTCTGCTTTGGGAGGAATAGTTTTATTCTAACCTTGGTAACACATTTTTCTTGATGGAATGAGTATTTTTTGTCTGAATTGAGGTAATGCCTAAATAATTTTGTCTCAATTTTCTTGTCCTAGTCTTCTGCCCTATACACAGAGTAAAAATTTCTTTGCATTTTATTGTTTTATGCTGCTGTGACCAAGTTCCTTTTAAAAATTAAATTTTGCCTGAAGTTTTTTCCATTTCCTAAGTGTCTTGGGAATAACAGAGAGCCTTATTTTAATGGTGGCTTTTCTTCCCTTTCACAGGATGACATGCAAATCAGAGTTTTTAATTATAACACCTTGGAAAGGGTTCACATGTTTGAGGCCCATTCTGATTACATCCGTTGCATTGCTGTGCATCCCACACAGCCCTTCATCCTGACCAGCAGTGGTAAGAGCCCTTTGGCATATTTTTATATTTATTTTATATTTAGTAACCAGCTGCTTTTAGGCTTCTGTCTTCTGTGTCGTGAGGGATGCGTGTCTTCTCCTTTTCCTGCAGAAACAGGAATCAGTTGTCACTTTGTTATTTCTCTGTCAGTTGCATTCCTGTTTCTTTGGTTGAATATCAACTGCACCTAAAATTTAAAATATAATAGCTTATGGTCGTGTCAGAGAAGAGCAAAGAGCCTTCTCACTTTAATGTCTTTTGTTGTTTGTGGGTTTTTTTCAGATGACATGCTCATTAAACTCTGGGACTGGGATAAAAAATGGTCTTGTTCTCAGGTGTTTGAGGGACACACCCATTATGTCATGCAGATCGTCATAAACCCGAAAGACAATAATCAGTTTGCCAGTGCCTCTTTGGATAGGACAATTAAGGTAAAGCAACTGTATTTGGGGCTTTTTTTAGTCATTAAGTAGTTAACAGTATACACAAACCAATAATCCTGTATGGACAGTGCATCAATGTCCTTAAAAGCAGGTGCAAGAATTGAATATTAATTCAGCTAAGACCTGAATGTTGGTTGACTTACTAAGTATTTCAGTAAATTTACCAGATTACCTGTCACCTCTGATCACTGAAATGTAGTTCTTTAAACTTTTTGAAGTGCTACTTTTCTATTTGGATTACACAGAAATACAGAGAGTAATACAGTCAGTAAGTGCTTTGAGAGTATTAAAGCTATAAAGTGGGTAAAGGCTTTTAACTGTGCAGTAAAAAGAAAAATACCCAAAACCCTGGTAAAGGTGTCTCACCCATTACTTCCATGGAATTGGATTGGCTGTCCATTGAATTGTTTCCAAAGATGCCCTCAGCCCTCTCATGGTAAACCCTGATGAGTGTGATTTGCTGTCAAACTGTAACTGAATATCTGTGACTACAGATTCACCAGCACCTGAGCAGTGAGACTTCCTCCCATTTACAGTCTATTAGCTGTAAGAAGCCAGTTTTGGTTTCAAACGTCCTTAGATGTTGAGATCAGGTGCACGTAAATGTTGATTTGATGTGATAAACGTCAGAAAATAGCAGTATGTCTGCACTTATTTGGTATCCTCATTTAACATAAGATTTGTTATCCATTTAATGTAACTGGGAGAAAATTAAATTCAGGAGCCACTTGGGGGCAACCTGTGTATGCACAGTTGTTGCTTTTGCTTGGTGTTCTAGCTAATACCATGAACAGGTACTACTTCTTACAGACAGTGCTTTATATGGTTTTATGATTTCAAAGAAGTTGAAAGAAACCAATTCCATTGTTCAGAGGTATGAGCAGGGCATGTGCAACTCAGCATGTTGGGGGGTTTTTTGGTTTTTCTGGGGGGCAAGGACTGGAAGTTTGAGCAGTTGTTGAGACTCCTCACCTGAGAAAAGCAACTGTGCCTGAGGAATTCCATAGTATTTATCTTTGTACTTGCTCTGTTTGGCAAGCTTGACCTGGAGGCAAAAGATCAGTAACTACTTGTGGTTGGTGTTTTGTCGGGTCTTTTCCTGGGAAGGTGTGGCAGCTGGGATCATCCTCTCCCAACTTCACATTGGAAGGCCATGAGAAAGGAGTGAACTGCATCGACTATTACAGTGGTGGGGACAAGCCCTACCTCATCTCAGGGGCTGATGACCGGCTGGTGAAAATCTGGGACTACCAGGTATGTGTTCAACCCCTCAGGGACCTTCGTGCAGGCTGCTATGACAAAACAGCAGTGGCTACGTTTGAATAGACCCACAGATTTCCCTCATTTTTCCTTGGAAAAAAGGACAGTGAGGGGGGAATATTTCCCGACATGTATTTAATTAAAAAATTTGATAACCCTTGAGAAAACCTGTGAGTTTTAATAACCTCAAAGTTGATTCATAAAATTAAATTTGACATAAGGTTTCTGCTGTTAGCATTAGGTTTTTTTCTTGTAACATATCAATCCCTGCCTTTTAGGCTTTGTGTTTACGGATTAACATGCTCCTCTTTTATGTTCAAGTGTAAATACTGTTCATGTATCAATTCTTTCCATCCTTCCACTTCTTTTTTTTTCTTTTTTTTTTTTTTTTTGTCACTTTCCCTCTGTCCTTTTTCATGCTGTGCACATTTACACAGGCACCTGTGTGCCTGCACACACATGCATGTGCTTCTACTTACCAGGAGTCGTGAGGGGACCGTTTGAATGCTCTGTTCTGTTGTTGGACCCCAGAAATCAAAAGTTCTTCCCATGTACAAGTATATGAATGGCCAGAAAGGCAAGACAAAAGTTGTTAGGTGGTACTTTCTGGTTATTAGAGCATTGCCCTAGAGTAAATCCAAGCCCAGAAGTTTAAGGTGGCACTGTTAATTTAAGCATTCACTGCAGTAATGACTGTTTGACAACACTGCTTGAAATGTTGCCACCATGTACAGCTGTAGACATCAGTTACATACCCTAATCTTAGTTGTAACAAGCAGAGTAGCCTTTTCATTCTCTGTGAAATAACGTTCTTACCAAAGGCATTAGATCTGTCTTCACCTGCAGTTAGATTCAGAGGTTTTGTTCTGATTTTTTTGCAGTGAACTCAGCTTTCTATGTTACTTTAATCACTTCTGCTGCACAGCTCTGGGAAAGCATATTTTCTAGGCAGAAACCTATCTGAAAATAGAGGAAAACACCTCTGTCTAGGGAAATATTTTCTTCTGGGTAGAAGAAATTAACTCAATGCAGTCATAATTTTTAATATATTAACGCTGTTGTTTGAGCATCTTTGAAATAAATGGAAGAAATCTAGAGAAATACGTTTTCAGGCAAATTTTGCATTTGGGGGGGGATTTTTTTAAGAAATGAAGGTTACAATGTAGCTGTGTGTTCATTTTCTGTACCTGTACTTCTCATTCTCTTTTGCAGAATAAAACCTGTGTACAGACACTGGAGGGACACGCTCAGAATGTGTCATGTGTCAGCTTCCATCCTGAGCTGCCCATCATCATCACGGGCTCAGAGGACGGTAATTTTGTGTTTTCTGTTCTACAAAGGCCAGGGAAAGAACTTAGGGGAGAACTCTTCTTGTGGTGGCGCTTCACAGCTGCTGCCCTTGCATTGGGAAGGAAGGAAAGGCATCCATCTGTTTTTCCTGTAGGAACCGTCCGCATTTGGCATTCCAGCACCTACCGCCTGGAAAGCACCCTGAACTATGGCATGGAGAGAGTGTGGTGTGTGGCCAGCTTGAGAGGCTCCAACAACGTGGCTTTGGGATATGATGAAGGCAGCATCATTGTCAAGGTACCCTTAATGATTTGAAGTGAGAAACAGTGATGCAGAGCAGCTGATTTCTGATTCCGGGGTAATTTGTAAAATACGGAAAGTTTGGCATTTCAATTGGCGGTTTTAGACAGGGGTGGGCTATTTCATTTGATATTTTCAACTGAAAAGAAAATCAACAATGTATTCTTTCCATCACCCACCCTCTTACACTATGCTTTCTAGCTTGGTCGTGAAGAACCTGCCATGTCCATGGATGCAAATGGAAAAATTATTTGGGCTAAACATTCAGAAGTCCAACAGGCTAACTTGAAAGCCATGGGAGATGCTGAAATCAAAGATGGAGAGAGATTGCCCCTGGCTGTGAAGGATATGGGGAGCTGTGAAATCTATCCCCAGACCATTCAGCACAACCCTAATGGACGGTAATACACTATTTTATCACTTCTCTTGAATTGTTTTTTTTTGTTGTTAACAGATAGGCTAAAATAAAAGAAAGGCGTGCAAGGTACAAGAGCTGCTCACTCGAGACCAGAAGGAAGAGGGAATAGCAAGTAGCCAGCAACATGATACAAGAAAGAAATGCAGCTCCTTGACACTTGAGGAATATACAAAGCTCATGCTCTGTCTGCATTTGCAGTGATTATATTGGGCATGGGGGCCTTTCACTTTTTAGATAACTTGCCTTCTTGATGATGCCTGTTGAGCTGAACAGAGATACCTGACCAATTCCATCTTCTCCATGCTCCAGGTTCGTGGTGGTGTGTGGTGATGGTGAGTACATCATCTACACGGCCATGGCTCTGAGAAACAAGAGCTTTGGCTCTGCACAGGAGTTTGTTTGGGCACATGATTCCTCAGAGTAAGTGGTGCACATTTTTTCCTATGTAATAAATTTGCTGCTGCTCATTTTTGGGCCGTGCAAACAGTCAACCGGCCTAAAGACTAAAACGTGTGGACAATGAACTTTCAATAATTGGGCTGCTTTAAAATTTCTATCACTCTGCTAGTTACAGAAGATAATTCAAGTGCAGCTGTTTTGTAGCAGCTTATGATTTAGTAATTTGCTACTTTGGAAACCAAGTAATCTTGTTTTTTCTTACAATTTAATCTCTATTTATTAGATATGCAATCAGGGAGAGCAACAGTGTTGTCAAGATATTTAAAAATTTCAAAGAGAAGAAGTCGTTCAAACCCGATTTTGGAGCAGAAGGTAAGTATTTACTTTTAAAATCGATATGTTGGTGCATTTTTTGCACAGTGTGGATTTCTTCTGCCTCTGTTTCCTTGCAGGCATCTATGGTGGCTTTCTCTTGGGAGTCAGATCCGTTAATGGCCTGGCATTCTATGACTGGGAAAACACAGAACTGATTCGCAGAATTGAAATTCAGCCCAAACACGTAAGTTTCTACATGGACTGAGGATATTTACCTGTCTGTGTTCACTGATTTGTCATTTGTTTATGAAACTGCCGATTTTCTTGAATGAAGCCAAGCTATCCATCGTAAAGTTTATGTCAGTCATACAGCAGAAGGAGAAGAAAAAAATCCTATATATGTTGGCTTTTCAGGTCCTAAAGCTTTTAGAGTTAATGTTTTAACCTTAATTACGCATCCCCCTTTCTTAACCTGAGGTGTCTGAAACTGCTGTCGCTGATTCTGATGATACAGATTTTCTGGTCTGACTCGGGTGAGCTTGTGTGCATTGCTACAGAGGAGTCATTCTTCATTCTGAAATACCTGTCAGAAAAAGTAGCAGCAGCCCAAGAAACACATGAAGGTGTCACTGAAGATGGAATTGAAGATGCCTTCGAGGTATTTAAAACTTGTGTTTAAAAAGTGGAATAAGATTAGAGATGGTAGAAGCAGGTCTTCTCAGAGTGTAGCAAACTTAATGGTTCACACAGTCCTATTTAAACCATGGTTTCCAGACTTTAGAGTACCACACAGTACATCTGCCTAAGGAACAATCTTCATCGTTTTCTTTGGGTTCCAGAGGAGAGTTATCCCACTTTGAATCCCAGCATAACAGACCGTTATGCCTGCATTTCCCTTCAGTTACCCATTTACTATTCTCACAGAGTTACAGAGGTTGTTTTTAAAACACACTTCTGGGTCATAGCTTAAACTTTTTTCTTCAATTTGCAAGTTTTGAAATGTTATTCAGATTTAGAAGTGAAAAAGTGTCATGCTGTGAAATGTCGGAAATGAAAATTTCAGAAGGAAAGTTGTCTTTGTTTGCCTTGCTTAATGCTTAGTTTGGTGCTTCTTTCCTAGATTTACAATTGGGTTAGTTAAGAATTAATGTAGTATTTTTGTAAAACAAAATCATCATTTATGTACTTCTAATTTGTATCTAACTGTACTTTTGCAACGTGCCCAACTACTTATTAATATAGATTATTAAATATAATTCCGAAGCGCAGTAATTGTTTCTGCTACCTGACAGTACATTTTTGTACTAATTAAACCAATCTTTGCAGGTTCTCGGTGAGATTCAGGAGATTGTGAAAACAGGCTTGTGGGTGGGTGACTGCTTTATTTACACCAGTTCTGTGAACAGACTCAACTACTACGTTGGAGGAGAGATTGTCACTATTGCCCATTTGGACAGGTGAGTTGCTGCTTCAGGTTACTGAGTGAGTGTTAAAGGTTCTGTCAGTCAGGTGAGTACAAGGTAAACATTTCACCTGCTTGCTGTGCATTACAACCTGTTCTTCTGTGTCATGCTGATGGATGCTCAGGAGCAGCGATGTAATCGTGGAGGGAGTGAACAGTGCTGTGTAAAAGTAGAATATTCTGTGTGAGTGCTCTCATAAGAACCACTGGAGGTTTTTTTGATAGACTGTTTTGTAATGGACTTACTGAAGATGAATATTCTGTGTTTTGTTTCAGAACAATGTATCTCCTGGGGTATATCCCCAAGGACAACCGACTTTATTTGGGTGATAAAGAGCTAAACATTGTTAGTTATTCATTGCTGGTCTCGGTGCTTGAGTATCAGACTGCTGTGATGAGAAGAGATTTTGGTATGGCTGACAAAGTTCTTCCCACAATTCCAAAAGAACAGAGAACCAGAGTTGCACATTTCCTTGAAAAACAGGTAAGAAAACTACTTCTTAGTTATCAAACTAAATAAATCAGTTAATTCATATCTTTCACTGAGTTTGCTAAGGAAAACTCAGTCATGTTATCTGTAAACATGAACTCCTGTTAATTATCTGTATTTATCTGAGAATACCATCATGTTCTGTTGAGAGTATTTTTGTTAAAACATCTACGATGCTGTTTGACCTGACAGATCCCAGCCTAACTTAGAGATTTTTCTTTCAGGGCTTCAAACAACAAGCTCTTGCAGTATCTACAGATCCAGAACATCGTTTTGAACTTGCTCTTCAGCTCGGAGAGTTAAAAATAGCATATCAGCTTGCAGTGGAAGCAGAGGTACATACATACTTTTTGGTGATTCACACTGATTCTGAGTGTTAGCGCGAATTTGAGAGGCCCTGTAAGAAAAGACAGTGGTATGTAGGGACACAGTACAGCTCCCTGAACACAACAGAAATGCCTCCACCTCCTGATGAAGCTCTTCTGCCTGTAATTCAGAGGCATCTAAGCTGTCAGATGGGGACAGAACAATGTTGTCTGCTCAGAAAGCTACAGGAACTCCTGGAGAACCAGAACTTGGGCCAAGAACCAAGCCTGGTCTCCAGTACTTAACAGCGAGAGGAGGAATGACAGGGCTGAGGCCTTTAAGCCAATTTCCAAAGTTACTCCTACTTCCCACTTCCATGTTTACTGACAAACAGTTTATCTTATGTAACGGTGTAGCTGTGTAATGATCTTACAAAACTCACTGTGTCGTGCTGTGAAGCTCCAGTAATCACAGGACCTCAGAGGGAAGGCAACATAGTGATGGGATACATCAGTAAACTTACACTTTCATTCTGAATGCTCTGCAAATCTTTAAACGCTGTTCAAAGATGTGAGTTGTGGTTTATTTTCTTTCCCTCTCTCTCCCCTTTTTGTACTATTAGTCAGAGCAGAAATGGAAGCAGCTTGCAGAGCTTGCCATTAGCAAATGCCAGTTTGGCTTGGCCCAGGAGTGTCTCCACCATGCACAAGACTATGGAGGGCTGCTGCTCCTGGCCACAGCCTCAGGAAATGCCAACATGGTGAACAAGTTAGCTGAAGGAGCAGAGAAAGACGGCAAGAATAATGTGGCATTTATGAGCTACTTCCTGCAGGGAAAGTAAGTAGCAAACAAGAGATTCTGATTGTTCTGTTCTGCCTTCCCAAGTTCTAAGTACCTCGGGTTCTCCACGTGGTTAACTACAGCCAGCTTTCACGGAGAAGGTAGGTGGTGGGCACCCTCTCAGAAAAGCTGCTTCTATTTTATGATGGCTGCTAGATTTAAAATCTGAAATGAAAGCAGTTTAATGTCATAGTATAAACAGCTAATCTTATACGGGAATTTGTCTTTATTAAATGTAGTGGTTAAAACCACATTTTAAAATCTTCTAGGCTTGATTCATGTTTGGAACTCCTGATTAAAACCGGGCGTCTCCCCGAAGCTGCTTTCCTTGCACGGACATACTTGCCAAGCCAAGTTTCCAGGTACCTTTTAATCCTGTTCAGAGCATAGATGGTGCTGTCAGAATTAGCTGTGTGTAATTTGTACATTTGTGTGTAACAAATACTATTTGTATCTCCAGGGTTGTTAAACTCTGGAGGGAAAACCTCTCTAAAGTCAATCAAAAAGCTGCTGAGTCCCTTGCTGATCCTACAGAATATGAAAACCTTTTCCCTGGATTAAAGGAAGCTTTTGTTGCTGAAGAATATGTTAAACAAAGCTTGGCTGACTTGAGGCCGGCCAAGGAGTACCCCCTTGTCACTGTGAGTGAGAGTTTTTATTGCCTCTAGAAGAAAAACATTTGGTGCTGTGTGAAACCAGCTCTAACATTTAACATTTAAACATACACATTGTGTTGGTTTTTTACTTCTAGCCAAATGAAGAAAGAAACTTACTTGAAGAAGCAAAAGGATTTGAGCCTTCTGGAGTAATGGTGTCTCAGGTCAGTGTTAGTAAGTGATGAATTCTAAGAGACAGCTTTGCTATTTGCTGGTAACATCTACCCTGGAGAATATTTCACCAATAATGGACAAATTACTGCACTTATTGGCTTGACTGTAAGTGCTGCAGCTGAGTTCCATGTTCTTTGCTTCAGATTCTTCTTATCTGCATCTGTAACTACTAATTTGACTGTGAAATTACTTGTTTGCTTCCCTACCCTGGGTCACCTTTAGTAGTGTGAGTGATTGTAGAGTCTTGCCATTGAATTCATCCTACAGAAACCCAGTTTCAGTTGCACATACAAACCACTCCAACTGCAGATGGTTTTCTAAAAGCTCTGTTGCACCTGGAAACTCCTGTGTGTTACAGCAATTAAAAATGCTTTATGTTCTCTGCTAGTGTGTGCTGCATGGTTATGGAATAACACTGCTCCATTCAGGTACTTGAACAGATATTACTGAAGTAACAAACTGATTTTTTTACCCCCACCTCAGTTGTCCAATTTTTATGCAGAAAGCACAACTTCAGTGTAAGGAATGAGCATACAGATTGAAACAATCACTTGAAATGCTTTTCAGAGCTTCAACAGAAGATGACAACTTCCAATTCTGTTCATGTCAAATATATTTGTACATGAAAATCAGAATTTGAGTTTCTTGAAGAGGCACAGCTCTTTGACACTATAAACATCTAAAATTAGAACTAAAATCAGGAACTGAGGGAGAAGCAGAAAAGCCACAACTCCCCATTCTGTCTATATTTTTTTCCTCTTAGGAGATGTACTACAAAGCATCAGTGTCAGTTCAGAGAACTTAGCTTACTTTCAAGTAGCTGTAGTGACTATTTGCTTGTTGTGTATCAAGAAGGCCTAAACCACAGTTGTCTTTTGCAGGGTAGGAGATAATTATAGAATTAATCAAAACACAGTTCATTGGATTGTATTGCTTCAGTAATGATGCTGAAACTGGGGAGGGACATGGCATTCTCCAGTGGAGTGAGGATTAGAACCCTTGCAGGCTGTGGCTCAAGAATTGCTGAGGGGAACTTCAGTAGAGAATCACTGGGAGGGGAGCATTACAGGTTTGCTGTTGTTTACTTGCTTTTGTTGGAAAATTCAAAAGAACTAAAGGAATTTCTTTGTCATTAGAAGGCTGAAGAACCAGTTCCCTCTCCTAAACAAGAAGTGATGAAGACAGTTTTGCAGAATTCTGATGTACTTCCAACAAGAGATCAGAAGGTACCAAAACACATTTCTATGAAGGGGAGTGCTACAAGCACTGATTTTATGTTAAAGCCTTCAATGAATAATGTGATTCAACAAAGCCACTGTAAATGTCTCTGTGTTAGTGGACAGCTTAGGCCAGTACAGGGTACAGGTCCCTTGCTGTGGGGTGCACAAACCAGGCAGCAACACAGAGCAGTTCAACAGCCTTGGGGGGGTACAAGGGTGAAGTCCAAACACAGTTGGTCAGAACATGGTAAAAAGCCACACCTCGTGCAAGATGCTCTCTTACCAAGCACAGAGCTTCTCTCTGCAGCCCATTTTGGCCCTCCTGTTCCACACCCCTGCCATGACTTAGGGTTTGCAGAATGTGCAAGGACATCCTACAGGATCATTCATCATAGAAGCTGGCTGATATCCCCTTCATCTAGTCTTTTCTTTCCCTAGACACTGCTGGACTTGGAAGATGATTTAGATAACTTGGATCTGGAGGATATTGATACCACAGATATCAATCTGGATGAAGAGATCTTAGATGACTGAACATCCTTATTTTAAATGACCAAATCAGTTACTCCAAGTCAAGGAATGAGTTCTGTGGACTATGTGCTCCAAGTTAATTTGATTTTTATACCACAAGTGGACCATGTACATGTAGAAGGAAGTGTACACCCAGCAATTGTATGAGAAGAATCAGCTTCCAGTACACTGAATTTCAAGACATAAGCTACAGTGTCTGCTAACAAATATTTTCATTTTTCAAGCAACTCAATAAAGTCTTTTAAACATTCTTTTCCTCAAATCTCCCTTTACTAGTAATTCTGCTGAGAATAGTGCCATTCTTAAGAATAACCCAGCTTCAGTAGTGTATATTGGAAATACATGAAACAGGAGCATAATAGCTGAACAATAGTATTTCAGCCTGACTTTCCTCAGCATATGCACTTAGGTATATGGTTGTGTTCACTGTGCTATATGGCTTGGGTTTGGTAACAATCAGTAAAATAACTAAAATGAATTGTGGGCAATTCTTTAGATTAAAGATGTAACATTAAAATATTAAATTCAGGGCATATTGTCACCAAAAACAAGTCATGATGACTGCTCTAAGCTCATTTACAGACCTTTTCAAAATAATAAACTGCTGTAGTGATTCTTACATATTTCAGTAAAAAAAACCAACTTAGTCGGTTTAAGTGTTTATTGTGGAATCCTGTACAGAAAATGTGTATAAACAGACTTAAAACTTAGGACGAACTGAGGTTTATTTCATGAGGCTGTTGAAGTAGCCATTCCTTCTTCATAAGCCTGCAGGGCCAGCTGGATGTAGCCTTCTCTCTGGGATTCAGTTTTCACAAATACCTGCAGACATGGCAGGACAGATTAATGTACAGTTGACAGCAGAGCTGCACAATGAGATTTCATCATGCCAGTGGCAGATCAGCCACCTACAGCTGAAATCCCGGTGCAACTACATATATATTATCTATATATATAATCTTACCCAACATGGCATGCAGAACAGTTCTAGTTAAATATCTGCTTCTTAAGGTAAGAAATTCAGGCTACTAAATGGGTTGTGCTGTTTAAAAACTTTCTCCTCTGTATCTAAGTAGCTTAAAGCAGAAAAGCATACCTTGATCAGATCCACTCCTTTAAGTTTCCCATCTTTAGCTTCTTTTGCTGACTGACATTCAGGATGTAGCATATGATACAGTGTAATTAAACTTGTAGCATCATCCAGCCTGAAAAATAAAGGCTCTTTTGTAGCACTCACTGTCTTGTAATAATTAAGAGTATACAGAGGAAGTGTATATTGTGATGTACTTTGCTGTCATAAACTGCTGCTTTCACTGAGTATCCAATCACTGCAGTGTGGTAAACAGGAAAATGGGCATCCATCCCAGCATCTGTGGCAGCCCCTTCATGAGAAGCAAAACCAGAAGCCCATGAACCCCACAGTGCACCAGGAAAAGTACCTAAATCTATCCAGAGTGCAGCTGAAGCCTGGTGTCCTGCTCAGCAGTAATACACCTGCAATCTGTTTGTAAAATACAATTAATTACACCGTAGCAAATAGTTAGTGGAGCGACTGTGCCAAAGGGGAACTTTTGAACACAAACTGCAGTGACTAGCAGGTTTAAGATCAGCACTGACTAGAGCTGGAAGTGTCCTGACAATTACATGGGAAACAAAAATAAAAACCCAACAACTACAAAAAGTCAGTTTCAGCAGAAACTTAGTTTAGTACCCTACAACTTCCTGGACTGTAGTTAGTGCTTCCATAGAGGTAACAGCATCTATACAGCCAACGGTTAGAGCCAGCCTAAGATTTCATGCAAATGAAAACTTTTCTACATCTTTCAGAAATGTTATTTTTGATCAGTGGTGCTTGTTTTCTGTATGTTTAGCTAAGCAGAATCAGCAAGTGTCAAACACAACTTACAGGTCTCTGTTGATCATATCTATTAGTAAGCCATCTGTTCTCCTCCTGTTGACCAGGTACCACACCATTCCTCCGAAGTGCCTTGTTGAGCGCAGCAGGTCGTACTTGGCGTGTTTGTCAATGTCATCGTAAGTCCGATGATGAACCTACACCCAGGAGAGGTTTTGGTTTCATTCACACAACCGGAGCTTGATGGCAGCTCTTCCCCTCTGCCTCTCTCGTAGTTTTTAATCTATTTTCTCCTTCCCTGAAGTGCAGGAGTAAGCCACAGACTGAACCATGCTACCCTAAAGCTTTATGCATGCTGTAATTCAGGGTAACACTGGGATAGCCCAGTTCTTAATATTTAGGCACAGACATCTTTATGGTAAAAGGAAGATAAATCCTAGTTCTGCCTTGATCATTTGGGGAGGCAGGGAGACAACCTCTTAACCTCCAGTGCGCTGCTGTCAAGTTGTAATCTGCTCTTTATGGAGAAAAACACTAGAGCAAAGAGGGGAAACTGTACTTTGAAGAAAAGGTACTTGAAAAATTACCTAACAGAAATTACAATTTCTCAGGTAACTGAGAATATTACAGTGTATGGAAACATTTTAAAAGCAACTGTTGACTAACATATTTACCAGCAGCTACAGCTACTGACTTGAAATATTTCAGCTAGAATTACATTATTGTACCTGGTCTTTGTCAAAAGTAATACTCTGTGTAGAGCGCCCTCTCTCAAAGTGCACTTTCAGTTATCTAACTGGTCCTTTTAAGTCCTAACAGAGCAGTTACCGTGACTCCATCAGCCCATGGCCACTTATGGGTGTTATCATCAATTCTGTTTAGATAACAAAAAACCTGCATAAAGACTATTTGTTTTGCACATGTAGTATTTTTCTGTCCTGTTGAAAATTACTTAAAACAGAATCCTACTTTACTTTTCTGCATAAAAATAAACCCCAAAGCTCATCACAAGGATAACTGATAATCTATGGCGGGGGGGGGGAACCTGTGACCAACACCTTTGAGCCCCAGATAATATTTGTGTTTACAAGACAAACCCTAAAGTTCTTCACCTTTTTTTTAACTAGAAAAATGACACATGAACTCACTCTGATATAGTCAGGTGAATCTGGCTCAAACTGAGCAATGCACATGTTCAGGACATCTTCATGACGGTCTTGCTGAAATACATTCTGAAACAACAGTTCAAATTCAGGAGATTCTGCATCACACCATTCCAACTCTCCAAAATCACAGCACTCTGTTCTGAGCAACGCTTAGAGTGAGTAACCCCTTAATTGAAAGATAAAATGCACAGAAGTACCGTAACTGCCTTGATGTTAATACAATGTTTCTTGATTTTTGTTTCTGAAACACCAGTTCACATTTTCAGATTAAATGTCCAGTTTCTTCAATGCATAACAATTAAATGTGGAATTCTAGCGTGACACAGTGTTTACACCCATCCAGGATTTACCTGGACCTAACCTGGAACTTTACTATAAGTACTTTAACCAAGTCACAATGACAAGCAATTGTTCAAAACAGAATTTGGGCAGCTTAAAGCACATACTCAGAGTGGCTTATTCATAGCTCTTCTGCCCAGTAACAGAGCACAATTAAGTAAAAACAACCATTTTTCAAACTCAGGAGGAACTTGCCCCAAGGTGTTCATCCTTGAATAGTGGGGGGGGAATAACTCTGCGCCCTTCCTTTGGGAAGAAGATCTGTATCATTCGGTCCCGCTCTTCCCAGGTCGCTTTTCTTAACACACCATTTGGTTCTCTAACTACAATGAAACGTTCCTGAAAATAAGATAAAACAATTAAAAAAAAGAGCATTATCTCCCAAAGCCTTGTCTTCATAGCTAGAACCCTTGTAAAAAAAGATTATTTGTCAAAGTCCTTCAGTACCTGAACTCCCACTAATAATTCCAGTTTCTAATTGATCTATGTGCTAGATTCATCATTTCTGCCTTGGTACCTGCTAATTAAGTGCTACATTTGCACCTTCATTTTACAGTGCATGTGCCTATACAAAAAGCTACAGCTCTGTGAAGTTTAGATTAACAACTTAAGTCATACCCAGACGAGGCAGTTAGCCTCGCTGCTGGCCTGATTCTGCCACTTAATAACACACATGAAATTAAAAATGCAAGTGTCTGGCACTTCTTTACCTTTGTTTCAGAGGTAGGTGCTAGAATCAAGTAAGGGCAACTGCAGTACAAAAAAATACAACAAATAAAACCATTCAGATCTGTTCACAAGCATAATTGATCTAGGGCAGCAGATGGGAAAGTTTGTTGGGGCAGGGAAGCTTTCCATACACTGAGGCAGAAAAATAAATAGCAGGTTCCTGGGGAGAGCTCTCACATGGAGTAACAGATGGAAGAATGGGCAATTCCTTTCACAGGCCCATCACTATATGCATGTTTGAACCACGGAGACTTCTTAGAATCATAACTATTTGTTAAGAATTTTTCCAGCCTCTTACTACTGGTACTTAGTGACCATCTAGATGTTTCATTAGACAAAGAAAACTCCCCCTATACTCAACAATTCTACTTGAGAACTGTTTCTTTACAGCTTTCCCATGAATTCATCCCTCATTTGCAGAGCTCTCCACCAGATTTTTGCTACTGTGAAGTAGCTCCACCTTTAGCACATATTTAGTCTATGTACAAAATAATCCAATTCCACAGAAAGCTTCTAGGAAATATGGAAGAACTCAGCACTCCTAGCACATCACAGGCATCTGCTTATAAAATAACCAGATAAAATAACTACCCCACAGCTCCCCCTCACGCCTGCTTTTGAGTAAGAGAATGTAATTTATCATAATCAGTAAGAAGCAAGCTTTTAGAAATATATGTTTCTCTATTGCCTCGTACCAGACTAAATTTACAACTCCTCAGCCTTTTTTGCAAACTGATATAATTATGTTTTTGTTAAAACCTAAAGGTTATTTTGAAAACAAATTAATACTGTTAAGTGCGTTACTTACACGATGCGGAGTGGAGTATGTTAAATCTGTAAAGACATATTTCGTTGTTTCAGTTCCTTCAAGGAATTTGTCGTCTGATAAGACATCATCAATTGGCTCTCGTTCATCCAAAACAGGGGGCATGATTAGTTTTTCTTTAGCTTCCTCGATGGCTTTTCTTGTGGCCTTGGGGGAAAAAAAAAAAGTAGTTTAATTTTACAATTAAAAATACCATCCTATTGGAAAGTAACATACAATTTTGGAACAAAGATTTTCATTTAGAGGGGTATTTTTAAATTATTTTTTTTCTCCATTAGTTGAGAGAAAGTGAGACACTAATTCAAACTCCAGGTACATGAATCACGGGTGAACAATTTACCAGTACTGAAACCTGGGCAAAATGCTGAAGGAAGTTCCAAAACTTCAATGAACAAATTGCAAACACCACGTTTATTTCAGGTATTTTTCCAGGGTAAATTTCCCCCAAATCATAAACCACAATCAACAGTTTATCTATAGCTGTGATTGTGGCTCCAGAACAGGCTCAAGTCAGGCCTCTTTGTCACCCCAAACCAAGTCAGACCACAGGAAAAAGACAGTAGTGAAAGGAATCCCAGGTCTATCATTTAAATATCTCATAAAACATTTAACACAGTTAGGAAGCATAATGGGACAATAAAGAGAAGCTGTCCCTCAGGTGGAAAAAAGCCTCCGATTTCCTTCATATTGCATAAAAATGGAGGAACATTGAACAAAACTATTTAAAGTGAAGAAGCACTGTTTTACACTATTGTTAGGGAATGACATGAAACAAAGGAAAGAAACCAAAATGTTTTCAAAAGCAGCAATGAAGGAAACAGAAGTACGAGCTGTTACAGGCTCTTTCATTAAAGCCAGCGCTCAGTTCCGAAGGCAGCGGAGCAGCCTACCTCCTGCAGCTGAGCTTCGGTCATCAGCTTGTACTGCGGCGGCTTGAGCTCCTTCTTCACGGGCCGGAACACCTTGTGCAGGTCGATCCCCGTCATTTTGTAGAGCAGCGTCTGGACCGCCTCGTCCGTGAAGGCGGGCCTGGCCTTGGCGGCCTTTCCCTCTGCGAGCGGAGGGCACCCGCTGTCAACCGGGGGGCGAGGGCCACGGCCACGCTCTCCTCCCGCGCCCCCACACCCGCCGCGTCCCGCCTCCCTCCCCACAGCACCACGCGGGTCGGTGCCGGTGCGGGGGTCCCCCCGCGCCCCCCTCACGTACCGCCCGCGTCCTGCGCGAGCCCCCGCCGCGCGTGCCGCCCCCACAGCGCCCGCAGCCGCGCGGGCACCGCCGAGCAGACTCGCGCTCCCACCGCCGCCATCTTGCACAAGCCCCGCCTCCGCCCGCCCCGGGGGGCGCCGGGAAATGGAGTCACGGGGTCACAGAACAGCCTGAGCTGGAAGAGACCCGCAGGGACCATCGACTGCAACTCCAGCACCTGCACAGCAGGGACAGCCCAAAAGTCACCCCCTGTGCCTGGGAGCGTTGTAGAAACGCTTCTTGAGCTCCGTCAGGCTTGGTGTTGGGACCACTGCCCTGGGGAGCCAGTTCAGTGCCCAAGCGCTCTCTGAGGGAAGAACTCTTTCCTGATATCCAGCCTAAACCTCCCTTGACACAGCTTCATGCCGTTCCCTTGGGTCCTGCCACTGGTCACCACAGAGCAGAGATTAGCGCCCTTCCCTCCGGTTCCCCTCATGAGGAAGCTGTAGGTTGCTATGAGGTCTCCCCTCAGTCTCCTCTTATCCAAGCTGAACAAATCCCCCTTTGCCCGGCGCGAGGGAGACACGCGGTCCCCCGGCGTTTCCTCCGAGGGAAAGGGTAAGAGCCTTGTTGTTTGAAGTCCCCCCAGTGCGTTTGTGTTATTAAAGCGCTGCCGAGGCGCAGGTGAGGGGCAGGTTAGGGAGGAAACCCATCCTGCTGTTTGCTGTGGGACAGCGGGAGCGGGGTGGGAGCGAGGGCGCAGCCGGCCGCCTCAGCCGCGAGGGGACGGAGCAGGGCTGCGGGCTGGCGGGTTTCCTTAACAGGGAAAAAAAGCGATAGGGCAAAAGGTGGGGTTGAGGCCACCGTGGGCATTGCGGCGATCGAACCGCTGTTAACCCGCGGCTGCCGCAGGTCGGGACAGGGGCAGGCGGCACGGGGGGTGCCCGCTGTGACGGGCAGCTCCCTGCCCCGGATCCCGAGCAGTCCGCCCAAGGGGGAGGAATTCTGTGGTAATTCACGCAAAAATTAAAACCCCCATCTGTGTACTGCTTTGGCGCTTGCGTGGTTCGTACCTGAGAGCACCTGTGCTGTGCGGGGCACTGGGCGTGGTTCGTACCTGAGAGCACCTGTGCTGTGCGGGGCACTGGGCTCCTCAGCCAGACCACGGGCGTGAGGAGTTCGCTCTGCTTGTGTTCAGGGGGCCTTAATACTTTTGTAAAGGAAGGAAAATATATAACTGTATTTAAACATAAAGCCGAAGGTGAATTTTATACCCAGTAAATACGTCAGATCAGAGCTAATGAAGACAGGGAGAGCAACTGGCTCTGGTGGAAGGTATTCCTGCCCATGGCAGGGGTGTTGAAAGGAGATAATCTTTAAGGTCTGTCTCTTCCACCCCAAACTATTCTATGATTCTATGATATGACAATAACTGGTTTCTGCTAACTAGGTCTATTTCCAGGGGTTGAAAGTTTATTATTGCTTGAAGTTTATTTTCTCTGGCCGGTCTGTATCTTCTGTTGAGAATTTCAGTCTTACAGACAGTGCTTAGGGGGGTGTGAAACTGAAAGAGAACTCATTTCAATCTTGGTGATTGTATGTTCCTATTACCAGCAGGCATGTTCAAATGTGTTCAGGGCCCCAGAATGCTTTGAATTCTGGAAGGTTCAAAGCCACACACGTCGATGCAACCTGGCTGATGACTTCTGGTTCGAAGATTAAATATTTCATCTCCAGGAGGGCAGATAAGAAAACACAGGTAATGTACTTAAATTCTGTAGATTTCCAAATGGTTAAACTTTAGTGGTTTGTTCGTTATTTTGCCAAATCAAAGTCTAAATTGCACTACTTTTGAAAATGACCATTGAAGACTGGGAGAAAATTAAAACTTTATTGCATATATTTGTATTCATTAGAATAAAGTTAAGCATCAGCTGAAAAAAAAAATTTGTTTCTTGTAATTGATCTTTTTTGTGCTGGGGAGTATTACTAATTTTCTCAGCCTTATGCAATATCCAAACACGTGTGCTGGATTGAATTTAATTTTCAAGTTTTTCAATATCCTGGTGTTTGCATCATCAGGAAGGTTGCAGGAGGGCATATTCTTCTCATATTTGTATTGCTACAACTAAATTGAAATCACTGAGAACTGAAGAGGGCAAATGAACCCTTAATATTATTTTAATGTAATTTTGTGCAGAATTTATTTAAATAAGGCTAAGAAAATGAAAGATAACTTTGAGGAAATGGAGAAGGTGTTGTTTTTCAATTCTTGCATGGAAGATCTCTGGAGTGAGAGCTATACCCTATAAGGGAATTGGGAAGTTATTTGGCGACTTGCCTAAAAGCCACTTCAGACCTGTTCATGAATTTGGATGGCAAGCCAACGTCCATTTTAATTCACAGAAGTGCTTAGAAAAACAACAGAATTTGCTGGGCTATATCCAGGAGAGGTTAAATTCACATTCATTCTGTACTGGAGTAGTAACAGCTGGTGTGAGGATTAACCTTTTTGTCTGGTGGGATGAAAGGAAATATTAACTAACTGTACCATAGATGGAAGTATAGCAGGTTAACATAACTTATAAAGCAGTATCAATTTATATGGAATAGATTGGTTATATTTTATTTGTGGTTCATATTTGTACTGGAGTAACAATTTTAAGAGCAATGTTTTATATTGATATAATTAAAAATATAGCACTGCCTTGAAGAATTGGTGGTGTAAAAACTGATAATGAAATAAAGAATCTTTCTTAGCTTTTGTTATCATTTTGAATGCATCCCAAGACGGTTGCTGTTGGAGATTTACAATCATCTGATGGGTGGGTCGATGTGCCCTGTGGAACATGTTTGTGGTCTAAATCTGGATTTTATTGGAAAAGTGTCAATGCCAAATCATAGCACAGTTGGCATTAATTTCCTTTCTGCTGATAGTTTCAGGAGAGCAAAAGGATCAGATGGCTGCTGGGAGTGAACCAGTTGGTTAAGACCTCAGGGAAAGGGAGGGCAAATGAGGAGCTTAGAAGCTTGCATTGTTGCTTTGCCTATTTAGTTGATAAAATAAGGAGCTGTAGTGTAACCGCTCTGAGTAATAAATATTTCAAAGTAGTAGCAAGAAGTTGTTTAGAAGAAACAATTCTTCCTTGGGAAAAATACGGTCAAAAATACAAAATGTAAGGTTTGGTAACTGTGTATCCATTTGTTATAAGAATAAAGAGAATTAGTCCAGGCAGGCTGTGAATGTGTCCACAGTTGATGACATGACCCTTTTAAAATTAATGACTCTTGTGCCTGATAAGAAACACTCTGGCAATCCTGTGGAACACTTTTCTGAGGGACACAATGAACCAGGTTGGAAGCTTTTTTACTAAACCTGCACAGAAAAATTGTCTTTTTACAGAGAAGGCATAAAGTGCTGAAGTAAGAGAGGTGACACAAACCCTATTATATCATCAGATTAGTCTTTAAAGAAATAATACCTTACACATGTTTGGGTTTGTTTCCCCATGTACATTGAGGGAGTTGGTATTTTTTTGTAAAATTATTGGGGTGGTCATTTGTAATAGGAGTGCCTATTTTCGGGCACATTGCCTGCAAGTATCTTATTTATCAGTTTATTTTGTTTAATGAAGAGAGTATTATTTTATCCGGAATCGTCTCTTGAGGTCAGTGGCCACGGATTAGTATTGCCAAGCCGGGTCCTGCGTAGCTCCTTGGATGATGATGGTGGTGAGGATGATGCATAAGCCTTTGCTTACACTTCAAAGTGGCTACTTTCTATCTCAAAGACCGTACAGATGTCTGAAGCTGTTTAATTTTCAGATTTCATGTTGGTACTCGGCAGCAGGGACAGATCAGTGTGTCTGTAGATCTCTGGCCCGGGCTGCTGGGCCAAATTCAACTCTGAAGGCAGAGTTATGGTTGGTTCTGCTGGACAAAGCCCATTTTTACAAATAATAACTGAGATGCCCACTGAAACTACAGAAATTGAGCTCAGCTGCAGCATTATCATCCTGTGGGACCAGTTGCTTCTGTTACTGGTGTAAATATCCTCAGTGAGAGGGAATGATGAAACACTGTGCAAAGTTGTTTCTTCAGTGCTCTTTTGGCAAGTGCTAACAATCAGCAGAGGTTGAAGAGCAAGTGTCCCTCGAGGTTTTATTTGTGCCTTGACTATTTGACATTTGTATTTCCAATTTGAAGGAAAACCAACAAAACCAAAAGGATTATCCATGCCCTTTATTTCTGATGTTCAGTCTGGTTTCAACCACACTTCCACTGTGCACATATGCTGTATTCCAGTGGGCCACGGTGGGGCAGGAGTGAGGGCTAAACGTGAGGAAGGAAAGTGCCTGAGGAGTTCCAACGGATCATGTAAATGAACTGTTTTCATTAATGACCCAGATTTGCCTCTGTCTCGCATAAAGCTGCCATAATCTCACTTTAATAATGATAAATTAGATATATACAAAGACTGTCTCCAGTAGCTGAGATTACATACATTATTTATAGTGGGGATATAAATCCCACTTCAGTTTATATTGTTTTCTTTGCTGCACTATAAGGGCTTGAGCCAAAGCCCATTAAAGTCCTTCCCTAACTTCAACAAGCTCTGAGTTGAGTCCTTATTTTTCAAACATATTTTATTATTCCTTTCTTCTCTTGTAATACTTATCTTTTAAAAATACTTACCAAGGAAAAAAATAATAGTACACGTTCAGTATTATTCAGAGTAAGGTAGGGTTTGAGTAACTGTTGTTTTCCCCATTCTTAATACTTTCTTAACCTCCCTCTATAGTCCATAACTATTTCAAGTCCTGTCCTTCTGAATCCAAGCACTTGCCAGGGGATTGTGAACTAAATCTGGTGTCCAGCATAAACTGTTTCATGTGGGCAGGCTGGAATGTATCTGATCCCTTCAGATCCTCGCAGATTTTTGTGTTTGCTGTGTTCTCTGGGGACAGGAGAGTTAGGAGAAGACGACACTCCGTTTCATTCAAGGGTCAGTTATAGTATTTCCCTTCTCTCCTGTTGCTGGCATAAGTAGTCAATACCTTTTTCTCATAACCGTACTTTTATCTGTTTTTCCTGAAATCTGACACCTGACAGAATCTTCTGAATATTAAACTGTCCAGATTAAACCTGGATATGTGTTATGTGTATTGCCTGTGGTCAAAGGCTTCGTAAAAACCCAAATCATACATGTCTACTAGTAATATTTATCATGTTTTGTCACTCTCCCAAAAAAGCCTGGAGGTCTGATTTTTCTGCTTTTTTAAATCCAGGTTTCATCAGGGCTATTGTATAATTTTATGGGTTTTAATTATTTTATAAATGAATTTACATTATACAGAAGCACATCCTCCTAGTTATAAACTGCTCTAATACCTGCTAATGGTAACTGTAAAATTCGGGTTATTTCATCTTTTTCTCATAATATTTGGTTTTATTAACAAACAACCACTTCATTCTTCAGTTGCCCTCAAAGCAGGTGAATATATTTATCTGTTGATGTCCTACTGCAGTTAAATAGATTATTTTTTTCCCCAAACTGGTTCAGTTTCTATAATTTTGTTTGTTTCCCTTTTTTTTCCCAGTTAGAAGTTACCTCACAGGAGCCATCTTGCTGTTTAGTGATGCCAAGACATCATTCTTAACTGCAGCCATTCCTTTCTCAAGTTCTTTTGGCTTCTCAGACTCCTCCTGTCTCTAGAATTCTTTCACAATTTCACTTCTTTAGGCTTATGCAGTTAGTTTTCTTTAAATCTCCTAATTATTCATCATATTGCCCTGCAGCCTTCCTGTTTTCATATTAATTTTAAGTCATCTGGATTTATTAGGATTTGTTTTGTCACCTTGTTTCCTCTTCCTTCTTTCCTCAAATTTTTTTTTTTTTTTTGTGGAAGTAAGCTCCTGTAATTTGCTATTTATAATTTTTTTTTTTAATTTCCTTTGTTGTTGTTGAGAAGGGCAATGTGTACCTTTGGCTTGCTATTATATGTTTAAATAGCCTGCATGATAAGGCCAACTTTTTTTTAACCTATTTCCTACCCAGATCACACCTTTTAAGATAGAACCCCCCTCGCTTTTAAGGGTGGCACTGGAGAAAGGGGTTATTTGAGGTTTTTTTCTTATTCTTTCCTTTGGGTGCAGAATGCAACACAAATTACATTCACTTAGGCAAACCCACTGTGTGTTTAAAAAAGTCATTACAAAGGCAGGATCCTGGGGGTCTGACAGAAAAGCTAAACCAGCTGTGCTCTTCAGTACAAACAACACATAAATCTATGGTATCTTCTCTTCGTGATCAAGTCAGTGAACGAAAAGGCTCAGAAAGTAAAAGATATTTTTATCGCACAAAAGTAGAGCTAAAAGAATTTAATGTCACTTAAAATCTCAGCCATTCCTGTTAGACTTTTTTAAGCAGAAATATTTTCATTTGCCAGACAAACAGCTCTGTTTGCCTGTTTGATATGATGGATGTCTTAGGTCCGAGATTAAATGGTTATTCAGCTCTTTAGTGAAGAGCCTGTCTCACAAGAACAGTTTCAAGTTGTGTTTGTTCTTGTTACTTTCTTTCTATCCAAGGAAATCAAGACAAACCTAGAAACAAAAGCAAAACTAGAATTAATTTGTTCAAGTAGTTATCAGACTATTTTCCTCATTTATTTCCAAGTGAGCCTCTTGACATTTATTAGGTTACCCACTAGAGTTAAGAGGAAGATTCCCATCCATTTTTGGACAAACTGTCTGAGTAGAGTCCGAGATGTCACCAGATGATTTCCAGAAGAGCACCAGTAAAAATTATTCAGCTGGTGCTACACCTGCTTAATCTGGGGCAAAAAAATACATGTATGTTCTTTATAAATGGTTTTAAAACACTTCACTGGGTGAGTAATTGCATTTATGCTCCTTTTGGTTTGCAGAGATCATGCGTACAGGTAGAAACCTGCCCACAGTGTTTCCACAATTCTTTCTCCTGCATGCCTTGCCAGGCCCTTCTGCAGTACCTGGTGTCATCATGAACACGTGTCAGTGTTTGCACATTTGGACTAGAACAAGTGCTTGGATCTTTATGAGGGCCCATATTACATACCTAAATAAATAATGTAGCTGGGTAGCTGGAGAGATCTGGTAGTGGTTTCATAAAAGGTTTCAAGGAATAAAAAACCCAGCCCAGCATGGCAGGAGGCATCTTAGTGACAGAAACATAAAACACACAGGCCTGACTCTGCACTGTGCATGCTGTGCAGGGTGTCCCCATTTGTCAAAGGGTAAGTGTGTAAGGCACAGTATGGAATTCTTTCATTGTTGGGAAAGAGGGTGAAAAACAACCTTCCAGCCAGCCACTAGACTGAAAATTAAGATGCAAAGCTAAAAGTGCTAGAAGTCCAAATGTTTGTATCTTGTTAGATACTTTTTGTTTTACAGCTGCACAGCAAAATGGGAATGTCTTGGTCCTTGCTTTTATTCACCCCTTCTGGGCTGCCTGCCTCTAGTTCCTCCCCTTACACTCACTCCAGAAACACACATCACATCTTTTCATAAACAATGAATAATTTTCTTTTAGGTTATTGAGCTGAATGAAGTCACAGAAGGGTCTAATGAGAGCCAGAGCCTCTCAAGGAAGAAGAATGAAACCAGGATCTTCTCCTTTTGATATCAGCAAACCTCCAGATTGTGTCACAGTGTTTCAGGTAACTACAGCCTCAAGATGCCATTTTATAACTGGCCAAAATTGATCTAAAACTATCCTCTCTCAGTTCAAGCCCTCCCTTGGGCTGTTTCACTTGCTGAAAGCATTATGATCTTCATGACAGTTCCTAAACAGAGCCAAATATTTTCTTCTGAATGTTGATTAAAAGCACAACAGTTTGGGACACAGGTAAGTTCAGGATCTAACTCTGGAAGGGAGCATATATGCTGCATGGAAAAGCAAATTGGATTCTGTTCCCTTTGAGTCTCTGCAGCAGAGATCTCCTAAACATTGCAAGGTATGACTGAGATCCAGCCAATCCACTGGGATTTTATTTTACAGTGCAGTTTTGCAGAACTTGGAGGATGTTCGATAAGTAAGTCCAAAATCAACTGTGTGTTTTCTGTGCACATTTCAACCCAGAGGGCTGAATATTTGCCCTTAAAGCAAAGCATCATTTCAACTAGTTGTTCACCCTTTTCCCCCCTCCTCTCCTCTCTTTTTATTTTATTATAGGCTCAATCAAACTTCTTCTAAATACTGCTATGATATGTGCAGTATGCTCTAAATATGATTATATGTCCTACTGATTATAGTTAAATGATCCTTACTTTCTAGTCAGACACCCTTTTGCTTTCTTCTAATAATTTCCTCAGTGCTACTCAAAAACAAAGAGATTGAAAAAAAGATTGGTCAGAATAGTATCTGCCTTTTCAACTACTGGATGCGATTGTTTTATCATATAGTACTGTACTTCTGAAAAATAAGACTAATCCGTGTTTGTTATTGTGAAATGATTTGGAATATTCTGTCCAAGTTCTCAGGCTGTTCCCAGCATGGCCTCGGGCACTAGATGGCGATGTATGGCTGTGTGTCATGCACGGCAATGGCAGTAGCAAAAGTCTCTCAAAGCGTGAGAGAATCCTCCTCTTTCAAAAATATTTGTAATATTGCCCTTTTATTATGAAAACAATTAAGAAGTGTGAACGCTCGATTTTTACACTCTAAAAACTTTGCAAACTTTCTTTTTCCTGCGTTATGACTGCATGGGGAATGTTTCTTAATGAGTTGGACAGGTGAGTGGAACATTTACTCATTTTTTGATGTACTAGAAAGCTCTTCAATCAATTTATCTATCAAAAGGGTGAATTTTCAGTTCCCAACTTCATCAACATGCTCCTTGCCTCAGAACAGGAAGGAAGGAATGAAAGTGAGTTTGTTGGCCTCTCCTCTCTCCTCAAATAACCTTTTACTCAGTGTCATGACAACGATTGGAAGGAGAAATTTAAAAATTAGGTAAAAGCAAAAGATGTTGGGTACCAATGGCCACCTTATACCCTTATTTTGAGCTAAACAGTTATCTTGAAAACGACCAATGGAACCACTTGTTACTTTGTCAGTATTTGCTTCTGGATGACTTCAAAAGAAGTGATTTCAAAGCTACTGATCTTACACAGCTGACATATTGTGGAAAAAAACCCAAAACTGTTCCTGCACAGGTTCTTCAAGGGAAAGACTGAGTGTGTTTGGTCATGTACAACACACCACACGTGGTTTAACTACTTTTCCATGTCACGTCCTAGCTCTGCCTCACTGCTTTAGGTCTCTCTCTTAACTAGCCTGTGTGGGCCACTTTCCCTCAGGAGAAAATAGTGCCCTGTGGTTCTCAGAGTTAATTATCTCGCTTTTTGGAAATGCAGGCAGAAATAATTGTAAGAAGATTGAAATTATGAGATGCCTTTGTGATCCTCTGTACAATTTTGCGTGTAGGGTATTACTGCTGTACAAGCAAGAGGGAGGTTTGTAATGACGAGGACCCACCAAGAATGTTACAGAGGGGCATTATCCCTAAGCCACCACGTTACATTCCTCTGCCCACTGGTGTGGTTTGGTAGGGCAGAATGGCTGTCTCTGCCTCTGGGGACAGGTGGATTAAAAACCTGTTTCATGTTATACACTCATGAAGTGGAAGGACTGTCCATGGCTTGTGGTTCCTGCTGTACTGAGGATCCATGATGGTAGGATGAAGGCAACACTGCCTCATTTTTTCTCTTCTCACAGGCAATGCTGCTTTCTGTGCTAAAAGGAGAGGCAGAGCATAGAGCAGACAGCTTTATTTCATTGACTTCTCCATCCTAATGCAGTATCCATTGCTGTCTTGTGACAAACATCAGCAGTCATTCCATCGAGAAAAGAAAGCCTGAGTGGGAAACTAAGATGTTTAGAGCCTTTGTTAATGACCCTTCTCCACCCCTATTTCTATTTTGCTATT
This sequence comes from Pseudotriccus pelzelni, assembly GCA_035584735.1. Lineage (NCBI taxonomy): Eukaryota > Metazoa > Chordata > Aves > Passeriformes > Tyrannidae > Pseudotriccus > Pseudotriccus pelzelni. Next base: position 24,999,267 of record JAWMRA010000009.1, on the reverse strand, counting down.
TGTCTCTGCTCAATGTTCCCCACTGGTGCTTTATTTTGACATTTTTGATCCTTTGTGCACTTCCTTTTTCTCATCCATTGTCCCTTTCTGTCCTCCTCCTCTTTTTCTGGTAGAAGGACATATCCTTGTGGCATTTAGTTTTGTTTGGTTAGGTCCGATACCAGTCCCCAGTGAAAACATTTTGGTTTGGGTGCTCAGAACCACCATGTGTAGGGGTAAACTGTTACCTCTGATGTCTATAGTCCTTTATTTCTCAGTGAGGAACAAGGACAAGCCCTTGCTTAGTGGTGATGAGATTTGGAACTTTCTGCAGTTTGCAGACTGATCAACTGTAAAATTAAAACTGAACATTTTGGAGAGCTGTACTAAAGTAAAACAAATATATCCAATCAATCATGACAAAATTTTCCTGAGGTTTAAATGTTCTGGGTTTTCTTCATTAATTCAAAATAAAATTGGAATGCAGACTAGCCACAGAGTTGTCTCTATCCTCTAACAAAGCAGTCAGGCTCTTAAAACAAGCAGATGCATATTATGAGCAGGTACTATGCCCAAATTACGTCCCCAGTACTTTAGAAGCCAAGGCTCTCTGTTTCTTCCCTCTGGCAAGAGAGGAGCATGCACATCCCTGGCTGGTCAGAGGTGCTGAGGCCCCTGTGTGCTGACTGAGGGGGCACTCAGAGGCACTGCTGCTCTGCAGCCAGGCAGGGCAGGGACAGCCCACACCACTGCCAGGAGCCCACAGTGCTTTGCCTTGAAAGACAACCAGGGCACAGACCCTGCTTGGGAACAACAGCTGTGTTTTGGGATTATCTCAATGACCAGATTATACCCCATCCTTACAGAATTTTTCCTCCCATCCTTCCCATTGATGACACCAGAACAGGGGACACAAAACTAAGTGTGCCGTGTCTGAGGAGGTGTCCATGCCTCAGGATTCCCAGCTGCTGGGGAAAAGCTCCTCAAAACACCCTTTCCAAATCAGTTTGTTTTAACAGTAGCAAGATTAAATGCTCTCAAATCTCCTACTTGTGTTTTCAATGAGAAAAGGGCCAAGCAGTAGCTGAAGTCCCTCACAGAAACAGGACATCCTGAGCTGTGGCAGATGGACTTCCTTTACAAAGTTTTAATGAAAAATTTTCAAGAATAGCTCTGTGTATATTCTTGGGGTGGTTAATGTGTGTACACAGTTCTGTACACACACACTGTGCAATGCTACACAACCTTTTTGAAATAACATACAAAATACCATGTATATTTTGCTGGCAGAAATATATTTTGTAAATATATATATATATTTGCTGTATTAAGATATAAGGCAGGATTAGGTAGCAAGAAAATTTCAGGATGTGGGTGGCCAGTTGAAGGTCTTACAGGGAGTGTTCAGTAAAATATCCTTGGAACATAAAATTAAAATAAATGAAGAATAAACTTAACCAATGTATCAGTGAACATAAACAAATTTTGTTGCTAAACAAATATTCCAAGGAAGCCAAAGTGCAATAATTAGAAAGGGATAATTATGCTTCCTCTCCTTTCTGGAAGAGATACGTAAGATTTTTGGTTATTTCCTAAATGCATAGCAAAAATAGCTGGTGTAAGATGTAAGATGACAAACCCTTGTTGAAATTTATGGTATACAAGAATCTACTCTGACTGAAGGCCTGTTTCATGGCAATAAAGACAGAGTAAGTGACAAAAAATTTAAATATTTTAAAGGTTTTTGTCTGCTATAACATATAAAAATATCTGTAAAATAAAAGCAAAGTTAATTACTGTAATTTAGATAGGAATGGTGGTAAATCAAGGTGTCCAGGAAGGACAACAGATGGACTCTGTTCTGATGTCAATTATCTGGTACAGCTCTCTGGAACTCAGTTTAGATTTTGAAGGAATGCTGTGAGATAATAAACTATTCGTATGATATTTTAACAAAATTATATTGTTGTCAAAATGCAGTTACAGCATGAAAAAACGGTTATTAAAAACTCATTGCATTTTTGTCTTATATGGCAAACAATCTGGTCTCCTAATCCCTTCTGGAGGAGTTGAACTTCATGTCCATGCTTAGAATGCCCCAGTCATAATTGCAGTGGCACCTTCACCCTCTCTCATTTTGCAGTTTTTGTTGTCCTGTACTCCCAGAAACCTGTGTCAGAATTACAGGCCCATTGTGCTGCATGTTCCACAAACATACAGTAAAAGAACACAGACCACAAATTTGGTCCCACTGTGACCCAGAAGCTCTTCTATAGTTCCTATTAGAACAGTTATAGAACCTTCCCAAGATGCTTTGGACAGTCTTTATTGGAACTACAGTAAGATAAAGACTTTCTGGTTTTCTCTTAAATGAAAATGTGGAAAGTCTTTCTCATTTTGTGTTTGCAAATTGGAACCTAGTTTTGCTATTCCTGGGGTCGGTGGAATGTGGGCAGGAAGTGTTTGCTCTGGAGGAGAAATGCTATGGTTTACTGCATCTGTTGGAATCCCTAAGCCCTGAGGGTGTATAACTGTAAGTTCTATTTTTTGTAGGCAAATAAGACCATCCCAGGTAGGCTACAATTGCATTTAACACACAATTATACAAAGTAATAGGGAAAAAAAGTAGCCATGCTCATGCTAGAAACATGGATATATGTGAGCAAGGTTTGCATAAAGATATGTGGATTTGAATTCTTAAAAAGAAGAAATAAAAACTTATACAAAATGCATATCATACAGCAGAAATATTACGTAATATTTTACTTACAACTTAATTTTTCTAGAGATTTGTCTGATTTGCATCTTACGTTCCACCATAGAAGAGTTTTTTACCATGTCTGAATTTCAAAATTTCTGAGAAGACTCATAAGGATTCTGATACAGCATCAGAAGAAAAAATGATTGGAACAATAAATGGAATCAGATGCATTTTATTGAGGCAGATATTTGCATGACCTGCGTTGTGTCCAAAAGTAGCAGAACTTAAACTGGAGACTTCAGGAAGATGTTGGGTTTGTATCTTGGGTCTGAAATCTTTTGACTTCTCTGGAGTCATTACAGATTTAAACAGACAAATTATGTCCAGAATATTTTTATTGTAGTGTCCTTTAGAGCCCTTAGGAAGAGAAAGGTACGTTGTTAATTATTTTGGTGTTATGAGAATGATTAGGAGGAATGTTCTTAATATGTTCTGATGGATAATTAGGCCAGTTGTGTTACCGGGAATGTCCCTGTAGGTATTTGTAGGAGTTCGGTAAGAGGAGGGGGGCTGATAGCTGGCCCCAAATCAGGAGAAGGCGCTTTTGTGTTACATGGTGTTGAGCTCTTGGAGGGTGAAGTTGCACATGGGGCTGAGGATGAAGAGGATGGGTGTGAGCAGGCAGATGCAGCCATTGCACTGCAGTGAAAGAATCTGGGGGATGTGTTTTAATTCCACACCAGGAGGAGACTTATAGTGGATGAAAGGAACATGTGGTCCTGTATCTTGACCTTTCTGTTCATTATAAAGCTTTGATTTTGAGGTTTGCGTTACATCTCTAATCAACTTTGATTTCAAACCTGAGCCTAAAGCTCAGGACACAACCTGTTGTCTTGCTAACTGTTGGGTTTTTTTTAATAGAATTGTGCTTCTTATGGGACCAAATAGAACACCATCCACTTGTTTACATTTAGGACTTTCAGTGAAGTGATTGGTTTCTCACAATTGCCCAGCAGATCCAATTGAGAGCAATACTGGAAGAATTGCAACTGGATATCTTTGAGAAACCAGGTGCCTCGTTTTCAGTGGTTAAATGTGGTTTCAGGTCTCCTAGAAATTTAATTACAGTCTATAAAGACACTTTGTTAACAAAAGTTGTGAGTTAGGGTTACATGGATGCATCCATATGTTGTCACATGTTTAATTTTTGAGGATAATTTAGAAGATTGGGATGCAGTATTATAATAAGACCCAAGTGTCTGATTCCGGTTTTATCTTTCTCTGAAAATGAAGGTTAATGCGAGTCATTCTTCAGTTTAAGATTTGATGCACAGACTAAAATAAATCACTTCAGAAGTTTGTTAAATTTTTCACACAGATCAAATTCAAAGTAAGGCTTTTCTAGGCTGTATTTTCCATTGCCTAAAATATTGGAGTTCATTTGTTTATTGACTATAAATAACCAAAAGTTATAAATGTATGAAGTTAGCCTGCTCTGTTAGCATCCAAGCATCATTAGCATCACCAAAACAAGTAGAAATACCTACTGTGATTTAATTACCATATTGGCCCATGGGTAGGAAATTCAGTTGGGTAACATCTTGCTCCAGACACTGAAGCTCACAGCAGCATTGAGCCTCTTGAGCTTTTGTTTCTCTTGTAGGTAGCAACACTGAGGAGAAACAAAACAGCTCAGAACATAGGGGATAAAAACTGATTATCTGAGAGCACTGGGCAAGTGACCTAAAACACAAGATGGTTTATTGTTGTGGGTTAGTTATTTTAATTTTGGGGCAGTCCTCAGAGAATAGGTGGAACTGTCTCTCCAGCCAGAAGAACCCAAAAGGGTATGAGCTCACAACAGGAGAATGCAGGATTTATTTTGTTTTGCTCAAATCAGAGACATTAAGCCACCCAAGCCTTATAAATAAAACTGACCTGTTGAAATTGCCATAATACTTTCTGTAACTGAAAACTCCAGGCTAGCTCTGTAAAGTATGGGAAGGTGTCTTTTAGAAGAATGAGAGTCTTGGCTTCCCACCACTGGTAGTTAGATTTCAGGAGGGGAATGCACTGTGGGTGAAAACTGAAAAGGAGGTGTAGTTCAAGAAATTACAAGCCCTGTATGGTCCCCTTAGTTTTTATTCTTGGAATACAGTAGGGAAATGAAGTCTTGGCTTCCAATGAAAATAATTTTCTGTTTCCTGATTCTACCTGTGGAACAACTGTGCTAGTCAATGTCTGGAGTGCATGTTCTTTTTATTCCCTCCCTGCCAGCTCCTGGGAAGAGGTATGTTGCCTGCCCCAGTGTTTGGGATTTTATTGCTGATGCTGATTTTGATCATATTGTTTCACCTGTATCAGATCCTGACTCTGCTTGTGTACAAAAACTGCACTGGTAACATCCTCCCTTTTGTGTTAATTAGCTCACACTGCAGAGGGGTGTCGAGATATGGGTACAAGCTGCTCTCAAAGGGAAGAAAGCCCTATGGCTGAAATTAACCCCACAGGACTTTCGCAAAGCCACACAGGAAATCTGTGACAGATCCCAGAATAAATCCCAGATTTCCTGTTTCTTCCGCTTGTGCTGTAACTACAAGGCCCATAATTTCTTAGCTGAGGAAAGTGTTGTCCAGTATTCTCTTTCTTTCTGTGGTGTACTTCAGTTTACTGCAGTAGTTGCTGCGACATGCCAGGCTGTGGCGGTTCATCCCTTTGACTCTTTCTTTGTGGTATTTTGTGGAACATGCATGAGGATTATACAGCGAACAGTATTAATGCTGAGTACCGGTATCGTCCTATGTTTGAGCACATAAAATTCCACAAAAGGTGGTATTATGAGTTAACCATGGAGTATTTGCAGGTACAGATAATTTATTGTCTGAGTCACTCTTCAAAATAAACTGCTCATGCCTCTCATGTAAATAGCATTCAGAGAAGCAGGTTTGATATGTATTAAGTGATAGCTGCCTGTGCTAAGATAACACTTATTCAAATAACTCTATATAAATGCAAGTTTCCTTTTTGCATATGCCACTTTGTACTTTGGAAGGCTGATACATTCTGTTGTTAAGCATCCATCCTTTTTAATGAATTACACATCAATAGATGCAGCATTATCAAGAGAAAGGGATTCATTGTGTATCTATAACTGAGTGAGATGCTCTAAAGATTTTATGACTCTTACTGGGGCTGGAGGAATAGAAACGGGAGTAGTTTGCTTTGCTCCTTAGGTATCTCAGATGTGCACATATTCAGAGGTATTGCAGAATGCATGATCATTTTTTAGATATTTTGCCACCAGGTTAAACTGTAATAGTTTTCATTATGTGCTTCCCAATTTGCTCTCATATGGTTCTTCTTTAGATAGCATTACTTGTACAAATTCCAACTGAAGCAGACTCAGTAATCTTCAGCTAGTCTTGACAGCATTTCTAATGCAGTGCAGCTATGGAATTTCATTGCATCTTGTTTTCTTTCAAAATTGTAGCTAAATAACTGAACAGAAACATGGGGGGAAATGAGCTTTGCTAAACATCCTCTTCTTAATTTATAGGATGACATTTAGAGCTCTTATTAAAGATGTAATTGTTTTGAATGTAAAACCTTTGTAAACTTCAGTGGGAAATTTCATAAGGAGGAAGCTGAGGGTTTGTGCTTTATTGATGTTTAAAAATGAAGTGTAACTTCCAGTCCAGTGCAGACACAGACACAGGGTCTGCAGGAGCTGATCTGAGTGGTGCTGAGCCACAGGGACACCCAGGGAGAGCTGCCTGGGCATCTGAGCACTCTCTCCAGCACTCTGGGTCCCAAGAAGCTTTTTCAGTAAGGCAGACATGGGTTCACAAGAGGGCTGGTGCTTTACCACATCCATTGTTTCCTTCTAAACCGAGATCAGTGAGCACTGATGTGCAGAGAGAGCCTCTCCTCTGCAGGGACCAGTATCCTCCAGCTCACCATTATCCTTGTCATCTCCTGATTTCAGTATTTGCTACTCATGTTGTATAAAGGAGACTGATAGTTCACAGTGAACTTCAAATAAGGTGTATGAGAACTGGCACCCAGTCTTTGAAAGTTTTCTAGGGTTACTTCATTTCTGACTGGGGATGCCAGACTACTTGAGCTTCCAGTGTAAATCCTGATGGGCACAGAGAGAACCATTTTAGCCTTTCAGTTCCTCTTACCAGGGCATCCAGGAAGTCAGTCCTGAGTGGAGGCAGAGTTTACAACTCTGAGTATGTGGTTCAGCATGCTGAGGAGCCTACAACAGTCTGCAAGGCGGATGGTATTTTTGGGAGAGGGATATGATAACATCATATCTGACAACTGATTAGGAAACTATGTACTTTCTGCTTACAGGGAAAGGTCTTCCCTTAGCACTTCTAAATTACTTTCCTTCATCTCTCACCCTTGATTTATAACCATGTTTACTATAAGAGTAGCCTCAGAAAAGTATAGAATAGTCCCCAAAGCAATGTCCCCTGGTACATGGGACCAATCAGTCCTGGAGACAGTCATGCCAACAACGGTTTTTGAAAATGACTGCAGACATTTGTCTCCCAGCTGCTGGTGCCCAGTGCTGCAGAGAGCCTGGGCAGCCAAGTGAGCAGAGCTCTGTGCTTCCAGAGCTGCCCTCTGACCTCCTGAACCCAGCTACAACCAAATTTTCATTCACTTGTCTAAATCCAGTAAGTACATTCACAGGAATGGAGCAGTCTGCCAAATGACTATATTAATAGGTATGATCAAGAATTAATAAGATTAGCAAGAGCAGAATAACAATTATACATAAATGTACATAACAAACACTTTTGGTCTCATAGCACTTTGTGTTTTCCTTAGACTTGGAATATGGAAATGTATTTACAAGCTGTGACTATATATGAATGAGGACGTGGCTCTTTCAAGGCTGGAGATTTAGATGATACCAACAATTTTTCTCAGCGACAGTAGTCAATTCTAGGACCCATTACTTCACTCCTTATCAGGATAGGCAAAGCTCTCTTCCTCACAGTGCCGTGGTACACTACCCCACATATTAGTGCCGGCTTCTGATTAGACCCTTATTAAGGAATAAGGAGGACAGCAGACCGGTCACAGGTCATCTTAAAGGAATAAATAAGTTTCAGAGACACAGGGGATTTTCACTGACAGCACAGAGCTCAATTGCTCTGTGTTCATTGGTGCCTCCTCTCTATCTTTGTAGTTTAAAAATACTTATATGTCTCTGTAGCTGCAGAGTTGTCCTTCTATCTGTGATGCTTTATGAGTCCAAAGTGATATGATTAGCAATCTATGTCCTTATTCTGGTTGCAATTAACACAAGTTAAAGAAAATACAAACCAGCTTCAGAATATTGCATCTTTCACATTATATAATGTAATATCATTTAATATAGTTGTTTACAATGGTTCTGCCTGGTTAATGAAACTACATGCAATAGTGTTACCACCAGGTCTGTTTATGCTGTTTTTCGTAAGGCTGATTTTTTTGTGAAGAACAGCTGTTATGTGCTTGGACTGTCTGAGTTCAAAGACATTATCAACAAGCCTCATAGATCTGCAGTCAGAAAGCAGTTTAGTTCTATGAGAGCAAGGATTAGAAATACCCCTGATAACAGCTGGGTGCATCTGGAGAGTTCCACAGACACAGTTGCTTTCTTCATATACAGTTGTTGGTTTGTACTGTTATGTTTTCTTTTTGCATTGATGTGAGATGCAAATATATTTTAAAAATTCAATATAATTTCCCAAATGAAACTTAACTGAGACGCTTTTCAGGATTAAAGGAAAAATATAATCACTATGTAGCCATATGCATTTCACAAAGTAAAGGAAAACTCAAATATGACTTGCTTTGTATGGGGATATTGGGGCATATGCATAAAGCATTAATAATGCATTTCATAAATTAGAATCAGTTAAACATTGCTGATTACAATTTTATTGCTTTAACATAGGTACAGGATTTCAATTCTATACATGTACTGAAGGACATCATACACTTTCAATTCATTTAACAGTTGCCTGCAGAAGAGCCACACTACCCAGTGAGCACACAGAATAAGAGCCATTCTCAGTTAACTGCCTAAAATGGTTTTCTTTCTCCTAATACCCCTTTATCCTTCATGTGCCCTCAGTGCCTCTTTCAGATAAAGCAAGCCCTTATTTTAGTGTCTTCCTGATTTCCAAAGCCAGTTCTGCTGGGCAAGATGGAGCTGCATTCATAACAGGTTTCTGCAGGAAACATGAACCCAGGAGTTGTAGCAAATGATGACCGAGGAGCTGTACAACCAAACTGCCACATGCTTCACAAACAGAGCAGGGGCTGCAGGGTCACCTCCAGTAAGTCCATCCCACTTTGTCACAGCCTGCCTTGCCTATATGCAGAAGCCTCAGGGAAGAACATCAATTTACCAGGGAAGGGTCTTGCCATCTGCAGGTGGATGCAAACCCTGAGCTGACCAATGCGGTGACTTTGGTGGCAGGAGGGAGGCAGGATTTGAGGCAGTACAGCTGCAGTGCTTTATCACAAAGCTGATAGTCTACCTGTTGCTTGAGCTTCCCAGTTTGTGAAGTTGTTCCTATGTCAGCACTTGCAGTTTAAGATTCCTCAAGTCCTTAATGTCATGAACTGTATGGAATTACTGTGATATTTCCCTCCCAAATAATCTGTGCCATTTTGCAATCTCTGTACAGCAACCACCCAAAACTGTTGGGTAGGTTTGCTTTTCCTCAGTTGAGTATGTTTTACTCAGTTAATTGCAAACATATAGTAAAGTCTCCTAATTGCTGATCACTTTTCTTTATTTTGTTTAATAATAATTTTTAAAGATTAATTTTTAATCATAGAAATTAAATTATTTTATAGAGATTTACCATTAAGCCACACTTATTCAGTGCTTTATGGAGGCTGATAATCATTTGTGTAGCATTCTTTGGAAAGGGAAATAAATCATTCCTCCTTTAGAATAATCTGTTATTGTGCCACTTTGTGAAAATAGTTTAATTAAATTATTTTCCCAAAAAGTGTGAAAATATAAATGTAAAAATTAACAGTAAATAATCCAGTACAACTGCTTAGACTACCAGCTGTGTCCAAAAATACTTTAGACTGACAACAGAAGATGACTTTGCCTGCAGAACTTCTAGCCTAAACTCTTTTTAATCTTCAGAGGCATAGAGGCAGTAACCCTTGCACATATTTACAGTAGGTAAGAAAAAAATCTTTTCTTTTTTCTTCCAATTTGTGGCTTTAACAGAAATGCTGTGGTGCTTGACTTGATGCTTTGGAATCACAAAAACCATTTTTAGCTTCATTCCAGTGAATGTTTTCTTTTGGCAAGGTTTGTTGCTTCTAACAGATGGACCCCTTCTTAAAAATCTTCCAGAAACATTTTTGGTCTAGAACTGAGTTTGGAGTTTTTGCAGGATTAAAAAGCAATATTCACAATGGGAAGCAGTAGCCATGAGCAACAGAAAGTGTCACCCCTTAATCTGCCTTCTGCCCTTCTTTGTGCTGTCTTTGCTGTTTCCTCAGTATGAAGAAGGAATTAGATCTCAAAGCTACTAAAAGTAATTTTTTAAGATATTCTTCCCTCTGAAAACCACCATTCTCCTGAAAAGGCTGCTTTATGTAGCATCCCTGTTCTCTAATGTTCATAAAATGATAATGAAAAGAGCAGGGCCTATCTGCTGAGTCAGCTGTTGCTTTATTATAAACCCTACTAGGGGCGGGGGGGGTTGGAAAGGGGGGAAGTAAAAATACTCTGGTGTAGAGAGTTCATTGCAGAGGCAGTTCAATAAAACTTGAGCTTCCCAGTTCTGGCAATGCATTTTGACATTTCAAAGGGCTTGATAAACAGCAATAGCCTTGTCTCCCACACATTAAAGCTTCATCAACGGCATTATAAGAAAAGAAGAAAAACCTGGCAGAACAGTAAAGCAAAGGGTAAGGTGTTCCTTCGATGGGTCAAGGTGCTCTGAGTTCCTTTTACTTCACTGAAATAACGGTTTTTCTTTTTTTCTTCTGGCAGCAGAACATCTGTAACCTCTGCCTGTGTCGAAGCAGCACATCTGTTCACAGTTATGGGTCAGTACCATACGGGAAGCTTAGCTGTGCTGCACTCTGAGATGCTGGATCACAGCTCGCAAAAAGCATTTCTGAAACTTTAATTAGTGGAGGAACAGGAGGATAAAATGAATGCAAATCAGATCCATGAGAGTCAAAACCCAAACCACTGCTTTCAACCTGATGAACATCTAGATAGGCAACAATCATAGGGTTTTATTCAATGCTATATTTTTTTAATTGATTTTGGTTAAAATTCCTGATTCTAAAAAATACCAAGGAATAAAATTTTTATCAATAACGCAGCAAAGCACATGATGAGCCTGGTGGGTTATCTGATCATAAGGAATTCATAACAGAGCATATTTTCTGAAGCCATTCCTGTCCTGTCAGCCCACAGCTGTTGCACTGTTTCCCTCTGTCAGGTAGCTTCTTGGAAATACTTCTAGTTTTAAAAGGAATAGCATACAGCACACTGTTTGCAGTAACATTAAAATCAGTTTAATTTTGCTAGAGTTGCTCTGTAAAGAACACGTTTATTTGTTTTCGCTTTCTTACCTCTGAAAAAATATTCTGAGAGGATTAAGGTGTATATTTTCAGTCCTAAAATATGTAGGCCTATGCAGATGCAGCTTTCTAATTATAATATCTGCCCTGAATTCAGTTGTTTCAAGTCTACTTAAACTGGAAAGCAACAATATTTTGAAAGAATGATAGCACTGAAACCTCCAGTCCTGTGGCAGAAATGACACATTAGAAGGCAATTTAGAAAACTAGAATTTCAAATACCTTTGTGTTTCATAACATCACCCAATTACTTTGTTCAAAAGAATTAATGGACTTGTTTTGAGACATACTAATATAAGCACAAAGTAGACTGAGCTGACGTTTTCCCTTGGATTGGTTTTGCTTCTTGATAATCTTAACTGTGAGGCTGACCTTGCTCTCCACCTTAAATCCACTTAATGTAGTCGAGTTTTACTGCTGTAAGTTAGAATCAGCTCATAACACTGAATTTGACTGTAGGATGCCCCACTACCCAGCTGCTGGAAGAATGGTGTCCATCTCTCTGTAAAATAGGAAATTACACTTCTATTTTCCTACTCCTCGAAGCACAAGCACTTCAGCATTTAAATGTTCTAGCAGTGCCTATTTTGTGACCTCTGAATTCCACCACAAAGCCCTTGAAGGAAGGTCACTGCTTTAGACAACAGCTTCTAACACACCAAAGGTTGTAATTGCTACCACAAATTAATCTAATGACTGATCTTTCATTCTTAATTGATAATGGTGACTTGTAACAAGCCAGGACATCATATGCATTCATTTGTGTGGCAAGAAGGGCTTTGTAACTTCAGGAAATAATGTATAAAATATGACTAGGATATAAAAATGTCTAAGTTATTTACATAAAAACACTGGGTATGTTTATAATGTACTCATTTCTGGCCCAATGCTCCTCTAATTGCAATTAATAAAATCCCTGCTCTTCCCGAAGTTCAAAGGGCAATAATGTTCTTGCTGAGTAAGTTGTAGTTGAACCTATAGCTCCTGAGACTTAAGTAATGTACAGGGAAATTTTGTCTCCTTCTCTGTTGAGGGAATTTTGTCTGCTATGTTTGTCCACTTCCCATTCACATACTAAACACTAGAGAGTCACTATTCCTGCTCTGATGCGAAAGCTTGAACTCATGCATGATATTTATGCAGTTAGACATGGAGAAATTATTCAAAGGCTATTGAACTGTACAACTCAGTCCTTATAACATGCTTGAATGTCAGCATTTTTTCCTGTGTAAAGTCCTGGAGAACTTCAAAATGCATAAAAAGAAAATTACCATTAGTTATCACACTGAGCCGTCATATAAAACCGGACAAAAACATTTGAAAATATTGAAGGATTTTTACTTTTATTAATAAATACTAGCAGTTTAATACTTATAGGTATTTGAATAATAACAGTTTAAGGTTTCAACTGACAGTAAAGCTCTAAATGTGAGACCATGGGATGAGAGGGAAGAGCTCTCGGTATGGATCCTGCTGTGTTGCATGTATTCTGCTAGGTTTGTGAGTTTGATAAACAAATTTTCAGAAAACTGCCTTCAGACATCTCTCTCCAAAGGTCGTAGTGCACAGACCTGCTGATGCTCTGTGTGGATTGCTGGCTTGCTCTGAACTGTGTGCTCCTGCATCTCCATTTGATGACCAGCATTGTTTAATATCTCACCTGCAGTGCAGACGCCCTGGAGCACGTTCAGTTTTGCACACACTGCTGCAGTCATGGGGTGTTCAGTTAAGGCTGACCTTGTGCTTAGGCTGTGGGAAGAAGCAGATTAATCAGTCCACTTATTTCAACTTTCCACAAACAAGCTAAGATACAGGGAGACTTTTTGCAAATAGACACAATTGTATTTCCCTACTTCCCAATTTTTTTGAAGGTAACTACATTAAGACATATGACCAAAGTACCACAGAAATAGAGACTATATAAAAAAATATTCCTTGCTGGGCATAGTCTAGAGAAAACAGCCATGACAAGAATGGTTTTAGAGGATGAGCAAAAACTCAAGCATAACAAATATTTTTGCAATTGCTCTTATGGCACCAAGGTCAGAAAGTTACACAAGAGGCAAAGGGGGCCTAGTTATAGAAGATAGGTCTCCTAGTTTTTGCTGTGCGAAAGTTGAGGGAGAAGAGCCTGTCTGTGATCGTAATAGAAATAGAGTCTGTTATCTGCATTAACAAGCTGAGATCAGAATTAGCAAATACAAACTAGGGAAAATTGATCCAAATATATTTGAAGGCTGTGGATGAGACTGAAGGAGTTACTATAGCCTATATAGTTAGATTTCAAGGCTTCTTATAACAGCTTGAGTTCCCCTTAAAATATAGATTTGTCCTCAGTGAGGAAGTGTGCTGCCTGGCTGGAGATACCAAAATTTCCAAATACACTCTGGGCTGCAATGGCTAAAAAAAGAGTTGCTTCATGTATTTCTTCCAAAGTATTCAGAGCAGGTAAGTTTTCATGCTTTGTTTCTTAGGAATCTGACCTTTGATAGCAGTTACCGTAAGACATGTAGCAAGGTCCTTGTTAACTTCAGGTCTGCCTAATTACCAAACAGTGCAACAGCACAGATAACATTATATTGAGGAGAGTCATTCAGAAAATGTATCAGAAAGTTTCATGTGCACTTGTATGCCTTGTATGCGGTTGATGCTGCATCATAAAATACATCGAAGAAACCTCTAAAGATTCCTTCTGTAAGCACAGTAGCTCCTGGAAAAGAAAGTGGGAAAAAGTGTTGAGAATAGTCAGAAGGGGGAAGGCAATGATTTATATTGATGCTTAAGGCTGGAGAGAAGCATGTGATTGTTTTATCAAACATTAGGAGTTTTCCCAGAGAAACTTGGCTGTTTTTCTTGATAAGTGCACAGCTGACTAGTTGCTTTCCACTCTAGCAAATTGATAGCTCAGTTGTTGATTGATAGCTCAGTTTATTTCAGAAGTAGCCTTCTTGCTGCAGATGCAGCTGTGAATTCTAATCAACTAAGGCAATTAACTGCTATCTCTATGGCTGCAGAGGAGCCAACTGGAGAACCAAATGTACTGAGAACAGTCTCTTGCAGATAACTGAGAAAAGCAAAATCATGCCTAATATTTACTCTCTATAACATTCCCCTAAGGTCCAATATTTAGTAACTGGATTTGTCACTGTATTACTTGATCAAGATTTCTATTTTCACTATATTCAATTTTACTTTGTTGGGCAATTAGTAAGTGGGATTAAAAAAGGCGACCTTATACTAAGATTAGGTTAAATAAACCTGACTTCCACATTTTCAATCTGGATACAGTATAAGTGTCCCATGTCCCAAGTGGAGTTTTAACGATTGTCTGCCACAGGCTTCAGTGAGAGCAATCTTGATACTAGGAAAAGGTAGAGTAGTTGGTGGTAAAGTGATAGAGTAGAGAAACAGATGTTCTAAAACATTTGTTTTCCGTGAGGAGGGGAACCAAGGCTCTGACCACACATCACCATTCCATAGCCCCTGGCACTGTTTCAAACGCATAAGACTGTTAACCCTGGTGTCCTGACCAGAACCCATCTTGGCTAAATACAGCTTGCCAGTATTAACTTCAGTTTTCGTTTCACCTGGTTATCATGGGGGGTTATTTGCTGTCCTAGGCTTTTATATCACAGCCATACTGCTTTTCTTTTTGAAATGTGTTGTAAAAGAGTGGCCAACTTTAAGATTCTTCAATGTATTTCGTCCTGATGGCTGCACATCTTAATGGGCCTCCTCTTCTTGAGAAGGATCCGAGACCAATTCTCCAGACTATGCCATGTCATATAAAGCTCAAAGTCAGTGTATACAATACACTACTACAATAGTAGTGTAAAAACTTTTCAGGATTATGTTTTTGTCATTTGGTGTTCATAAACAGAAGTTTTACAATTTCACACATGGTAACTGCTGATACTGATAGTCCTGTGAGTAAGACAAAGAGAAAAGCCGATGTAATTTTTCAGAAGTGATTAACTACAGTACAAAAATAATATCACTGAATACAGTCAGTGGCCTATAGTATTCTTTCGCACACAATTTTTCACTTTAATGTCTGTTGAATCTATTCTCACTGAATGGAAAAATGTAGCAGTTAAATGAAAAAAATTACAATCAATTATTTAAGCAAATGATGATATAAAAAGTTTATCTTATATGAGGTTAATGTAATAATATCTTGTCTTTATTATATTTTATATATAGAAAAAGAATTTTCTATAAAAATCATATATTAAAAAGTCAGGTTTTATCAGCATTGACCATACATCTCTTACAACTGCCACCCTTAAGTACAACAAAGATCCCCAATAACTTTCACAACACTTGCTGTAACTCATATTTTGATTTTCATTATCTCATTTGTATGATGCATTTGCAAACTGATAAGAGAAGGGAATTGTGCCCATGTTTCAAGAAATGGGGCCTGCCTGGCCTCCAGCTGTTCCTGATCTTGAAAATTGCAAGGCTTTAAATCAGCAAATTAAGATTTACCAGAATAGCTGAATTATGCTGGCTTAGAATTGAAATAAAAGAGAATTAAGGTTTGCTGAGCATTTTAATCTGGCAGCGAAAGAAATGGTTATTAATGCTTATGTTTTTTAGTGTTCAGATAAAATTTAGGAAGTATTCAGAAATGCTCAGGACAATATAAGAGTATATACAAATACATTCACTGACCTGCCTATGGGTAGTGTTGCTTGGTGATTTGCTAAAATTGCTCATCAAATACTTACTAGGTAATTTTTCCCTTTTTTCAGAACAGGGCAAAGATAAGGTTAATAGGGACATTTCTACATTCTAAAAGAAAATATCTTGATGTGTAAAGTTAATCTTGCTTTTGGAGCAGAGGTGAGGGAAATGATTGTGATTTAATCATTACTTTCTTTTGTATAAAATGAAGTCCATGCTCTAGGCTACTAGAATATACCTCCTAATTGAAATCTAGTTTAGGGTTGCTTTAAAACACATATTTAGCTTCAAGAATTCCACTGAGTGTTTTTCTGGATCTCATGCAGCTGTTCTCTTCTAAAATACCCTAAATCTCAGTTTCTCTGCGTGGTGTGCAGTTCATATTCTTGCCAGGGCACTGGAGGGCACTGGCCCTGCTCAGCCTCCCTGGGGCCTCCAGCCACACACCCCTCTCTTGTCCAAGAGCCTGGAGATTCAGCTGAGTTCCAGCTCAGCCTAGAGCCGTTCCCACGTGCTCGACTCTGTTGTAGGAGTATCTGTCTGCATTCTTGTCTGGCCCATGCCTGTGTCCAGCCATGGATGCCACTGCTCCATGCTCTGATGTGCAGACTGGTTCTTGGCCTGCCCCTGGCCCTGCCTCATGGTGCTGGCCTGCCCAGCAATCCCTGGGCTGTGTCTGACCCTGGTTACCAGCACCGAGCCTGAGCCTGACAGCTGACTTGCGTAGCTGGCTAAAACTCAGCTGTGCTCTTCCGTGGTGATGTGGAGATGTTCAGGCTGCCACCTCTGGCAGTGCCTGCCGTGCTGTGCTCAGGGCAGCCCCTGCCCTCACAGCTGTGGTAATCCCCTCGGCTCCCCTCTGGGCACAGCAGCGGCTCCCGCTGCTCCCTGCCCGTTCCCTTCAGCAAAGCAGTTCTTCTGTTTGCTTGCAGAACTCACACCTGGCTCACCTGGTAATTTCAAATGTACTATCTAATGACATGGTAAGGAAATTTTGGATTTAAAAATCCATTCATCATGGGCAAGGAGTTTACACTCTAAAATGAGCTAGAGACTTCTCGAGTCACTGAATTCAGAACCCAGCAGTTGAAAACAGCTGTATTTCATTCAGAATAGTTTAGAGAAGATCTGTTCTCTTTTCTCTCATAGATGCTAAACTGTATAACTTTCTCTAATGTGCAGTAATATCCATCCAAGCTTTAGTGTGAGACAAATTGCATGGTGTGGGTTACATAGAGGAAAGCAGACAGCATGGGGAAAGGCAAGCCCTTAAAGTCTGGCAAATTTAATCCCCATTTATCCAAAGTTAAATTAACTGCCTTTGGATCAGTACTACGTTATTTGTAGATGTTCTGTCTCTGGTTTCAGCTTTTAACAATCAAGACAGCTTTCCAGGAGTTGACTAAGCCGTGCATCCAGCTCTTTCACTTAATTCTGTTTGGAAAACTGATTCAGAATTCTAAAGCCAAATTCATACGGGGTCAAGTTCCACTGATGGCAAGAAATTTCCACTGGTGCAAATTTGACCTGACTTTTGAGCCATCCCTTTATATAAAGCTTTGTGTGTGCCAGCCCACTAGCAGGTGGGTCAGAAACGGTCTATTCATATGGTTACTTATAACTATAAAAGCACTAATTATTTTAGACACATAGATACTCGTAATGTTTATGATAAATGTGGTTTCCTACTTGCTGTGACTATTGTTTACCTCATTGCTTTCTCCAAAAAGAAAAAAATCTCCCCTTCTATGCCCTAAATCCATTATGGTTTATTTACTATCCTGGCGCAGACGACATTTCAAGAAGGTAAAAATAATTTCAGGATAGCGAAATGCCACAGTGGTTTTTTTTATTCCATCTAGCAAACAGAGAAGTATTTTAACTGCAAAATACTTGGTCAAGATGTACTGCTGTACCCAAATGCATTCATTGTGTTTGCCAAGAAAAAAAACAACCCTGTAGAACAAAAGAAAGTTTGGAATGAATAAAAAGTTCAATAGGAGGAGATATTATCAGAACTGCTCTTTTACTTGAAAGGAACATGAAAAACCTTTTGTAGTGTTCCTATTAAACTCTTAGAGGACACCAACTTCTCTGAAAAGCCCTCATGTTTGTAGTATGTATGGATGGCCATTGACTCCGATGGTCAAAGAGACTTAACATCTCATTTTTGATGCACCATCTTTCTGGTTTTTAGCATAACCAGGAATTCAAAAGTCTGTAGCAGTGATCCAGTCAAGCACAATATTGTCAGTAATAGTGGTGAAAAGAACTCCTGCTCTTTCGACTCAAGCAGTTTGCTCCGTGCCACAATCCCTGGCCCCTCAGCTGTCACAAAGGTCACATCCAGGCCATGAGTGGTGCCGAAGAACTGTGTTTAGGAATAAACACACATTATTCTGATTTTTAAATTACTATTTCATCCACATCTGACTTGAACTTCTTCTTTCTAGCCAGCTGGATCTGGGGTATTACCTTTATTTCTTCAGCTGACCAACTGCTAACAGATAAGTAAAAACTGTAACTCCGGATGTTCCCGGTTACAGATTCCCTTTTAATAAGGAAAAGCTCTTACATGTTTTGAATGCAATATTGACATCTGTTTTGACAGTGTTGGTTAAGTGTTTTCATAGTAATTATTCTTGAAAAAGGAAAAACAGTTTGAAATGCTGCTCTAGGCTGAGTTCCAACTGGGATAATTACATGCTACTCTCTTTAATCCCCCTCCAACGTTGTCTTTTATGATGTTCCTTAGCTGCTGTCTTCAAACAATTGTTCACTGCTGCTCAACAGAAGCCCCTCTTGCTTTCAGAGAGGGATACACAGTTTTTGTACACCATTATGTCAGGCAAGGAGTCCTGTAGTTTCAAAATTGCTCAGTTTTGGTCTGTGCATCTTCAGGCAGAGCTCTGCTTATTCAGAGCAAATCTTACTCCAGCTCTTGCCATATTGAATCTTAGCACACCTCAAGCTGGAAGGGACCCAGAAGGATCATCATATAACCTTCCCTTTTCTTAAGGTGAGAGGAAGCTGAAGTAAACTCTCCAACATTTACTGAAGAAATCCAGATATTTTATTCATTAGCTGTGGTGACTTTTTCTAAGTGAAAGACATGTGAGTCTGCTTTCTGCCTGAATGGGCAATCTAAGAAACAAGACAAACTGCTGATAGCTCCCAGCACAGGTAATTACAACATGATCGGAGAACTCATTTATTTCACCTTCTCAAAAGTATCAGTATCTCTCTAATCCTTACTTAGTCAGGCCAACACATGAATGAAAATTACTTTGCAATTTTTATCCACGAGGAGTGCTTGAAAAATGAAGCATCTTTCTTTCGCTGTGATTTAGCCTCCATATCAGTAAATGGTCCTCCAGAAACTGTAATATCCTTGGTTCTGAGGTACCTCCCCTCTGTTTCACAGTTGAGATGAGAGTCTTGTAGCTATCTCAGAGTGGGAAAGGCTGTTTTGTTTCCTTCAGCCAAATCAGTAGCCTTGTTTTCAGAACAAAATGTCACTGATGGGAATAACAGTTCTTTTTGGTGAGAACTGAACTGGTTGGCAGTGTAACAGTTGTGATAAACGTCGCCTCTGTGGTTTGACTGAACCAAAACAACCTGGCATTTCCAAGAATTAAAATGCAAGCAATGAAGATTAGACTGTGTTTTAAAAAAAAATAAAAAAAAAGATGATAAAAAAGAAAGAGAAAAAGAAAAAAAAATTGAATGCAGATAACTAAACTGCAGTTCGGGCAGGTCAGATTCACAGCATAAAACCTGGGCCAAAGTCCCATGTGAATCTAAAAGGGATGAGTTAGTAACTGATAAGGTAGGAAAAAAGGGACACAACCTTCCTCTTCGGAATTTTAACCCACTGCTGTGGCATGGGCTCTGCCTCCTTGTCTCTTCCAGAAAGCTTAACTGCTTTGCCATCTTTTTTCCCTTTCTATTTATTTGAGTCAAGGCAGGAACAAAACAGACTTGAGAACTGTATTGCAAATGATGTGGTGAAATGGGAAGGCTGTGCTGAGTTAGCAGAGTGTGCAGGATTTGCTTCCTTTGGCAAAGGGCAATGGGATCAAACGGAAAAAGCAGCTTCCTCAATATTGTGCCTTTTCACTGTCTTTAAAACCCTTTATTGAACCTGCTGATATCTTGCAAGTTTGTGAAACTGCTTCACAAACTGTGGCTGATTACTGATTGCTGTTGTCACAGTAATCAATATTATAAAATTCTACTTCATCTCTCTCTTCTTTTCACTGTAATTTTGCTGGGATAAAGTTTCCCATAGACTGAACTGTAAAGATGGGGACATTGTTATACACCATTCCTGCCCCAGTGACTCCCATGGAGCTGCAGTGGTTTATATGCTGGTTGATAGCCCAGGCCACTAAGGTGATAGACACTGAGGATGCAGGAGAATAATCCAAGATTCACAGGGGCTAAGGAAAGAGTAAACCGGGAAGGAACATGGAAGATGTGGTATACTGTGTTTCAACAGTAGTTGACTGAAGCATGACATTTGGTACCATTGAGAAGGGAATTTAATATGTGCCAAAATTGTTGCTGGAAGATCAGTGAAAAAGTTTAACCACAATAGTGGTCAAATTGACAGTCTGTGTAAGAAAATGGAAATTTTCCAGAGAACGTGTTGTCAAAAGAGAGGAGAAAGCAGAATGGGCTAGAAGACCAATCCAGTTCCTCATATAAATGCTATAATAGAAAAACTATGAAAAAAAAAAGACAAAATTATAGTGCATATAACAGAGGAAACCATCACAATAATAGTGCTGTCAATCAAATGAGTGTGTGATGACTGATTCAATAGCTGGGAAGTTACAGACATGATATGGTAATAAAGCCTTTAGCAGATACTGGGTATTTCAGCTTGCTGCATTTTAATATGATAGTCATATGTGTCATTTACTTGGGCTTTACCTCTATTTAATTTGTTAACAGCCCTCACAGAAAGTATCCAGAGAATGCAAAATGAAATTTTTGTTAGCCCAAGTCATAATGATTCATTTGTAAACAAGCAGAAAAGCTTAGAGATATAAATGCATCAGTGATAGAGTTCTTTGAGAGTCATTCTTTGACCACTCTTAGTTTTTGGAGCCTCACAGATCTAACTTTCGATTTTCAGCCAGAAGTTTAGGGGAAGCATTTTAGCAAAAAGCAAAGCCAAGGGAGTTTCACTCTAAGTACAAAGTATCTTACATGAAAGGTATTACAATCTTCATTACAAAATATGTACCTTCCCAGACACCAAAAATGAATATCATGCATCCAGAAAATAACAGTTAATATTGCTTTTAATTCATGGAGAGGTTCATGTGTTTGAAATCTGAATGAATTTCCATGTTCAGGCCAAAATTGGCATGTACACACCAGCATTCACATTTATCTGCCTACACACACAACTGTCTAAAATAATAAATTGCAAATGTTTAAGCATCCAAAGATTTTATAAGAGTAATTTTGATATGCAGGGCTGGTCAAATTATTTATTTATTTATTTATTTTTCAATTAAAAAAAATCAATACAGAACATTATTTTCCATTGCAAGCTGGTTTGCTTTTCAATAAAAAAAACCTTGCAAAGGCCTATTTTGATATTTTCTAACCCCAATATAATTCTTTTTAGTATCATTCTTTTAGCTAATTAAAATTATTTAAAATCTGCATATAATCACTCATATTTCTTTATCCTTCTTGTTATGCACAAGTGAGGGGACAGGTCTGTGGTTTGTTTACCATGTTTTCAGGGAACTTCTACAATCTGAATCATCTCCAGCTTCATTTATCACAGGCTGGATAAAATACTGAGCTTTGGTAGCATTCAAGCCTACAAATTCAAGAAAGTGTTTCTGTGATTCTGTAAATATAAAGACAAAATTGAGTTCCTGTGGGCTTTCAAAAAAACTTTCTGTAAAGTGGCTGTGAAAGCTGAACGTGTCAGGAATGCAGTATTTGGCCAGTTTATTTCCATGTGCTCACTTTTCAAGCGCAAATAGGCCTTTTGGTTGCGTATTTTAAGCTGTGTGAAACCCAGTGCTCAGCCAATGGGAAGATGCAGCATGGTGCAATACAACCGAAATTGTTCTGAAACACATCATATCTCAAACGGTTGCAGCTTCCCATCCAGTCTGAGCCACCGACTCAACAACTGAAAGGGGTGATTGTAAAGCCCAGAAAAAGGGTCCTAATATTAACAGTGCTAGTTTGGGAAGGTGTAGTTGTTGGGCTTTTCTGGGCTTTGGTTTTTAATCTTAGGGTATTTTAATAAAACATGAAACATGGAAACAAACCCAAGTCTGAGGTGAGATTTTGAGATCTCATGAGTAGTGTGTTTCTGCTCAGATTGAACTTCATCACATACACTTGTTTTTCTAAGAGTGGTTATCCACAAATTCCAGTATTTTTCTGGCTGTTTTGTTCCCTTATTATTAGCTAAGTTTTTTAGAGATTCCAT
Organism: Pseudotriccus pelzelni; assembly: GCA_035584735.1. Lineage (NCBI taxonomy): Eukaryota > Metazoa > Chordata > Aves > Passeriformes > Tyrannidae > Pseudotriccus > Pseudotriccus pelzelni. The sequence goes on along the minus strand of JAWMRA010000009.1, from coordinate 24,976,789 downwards.
AGTAATGCAAGAGTTGGAGGAGCCTTGGCAGTTGCTGTTTCGGGACAGCACAGAGGTAGAGGCTGGGCTGTCTCGGGTTTACCATTCCTGGTAACTGCATTGTTGTTATTTCTGAAAGCAAGTACCAGGAGAACTTGATATCCAGTGTGTCCACCCATTCTGAAAAGCTGGAAGCAACAATTTTCTGCTGAAAAACTAATGGTAGTGGATGGACATTGAGTAACAGAGACAGATGGATAAGTAGAATGTGTAAAAGCTACAAGAACAACTATTTAGAAAAGTTGACAGTTATAAATATAACACATTGAAAATTAATTTACAATGTTCAGCCTGTCTGTCCCACTTTTCTGACTGAGACCTATGTTAACATTATACACTTAAGACATTATATCATTATTCTTATTTTAATGCATTTCATGCCTATAGATTTAATATAAACAGAGGTGCTGACAGGAGCTTCAGTTTAAACAGGTTTAAATGTGAATTTGACTTTATGATTCTCATCAGGGAAAAAGACTAAACAGTTTAAGTTGATTAAATTTTCTTAAAGCTGCAGCTAAATATAATGAAAGCCATTTGTGCAATTTTTTTTGTAGGAAAATTGAGTGTCTCAATGTTAGTGACTGACAGCTTCATGCAATGAATTCTTTTCTCGTGAAACAGAGTCAAAACAGTTTCTATTTTTCATAAACTTCTGCTAGGTAGTTTCAATTTTCTGATTTTTAGAGGAAACATAGCTTTCCCGTTTAAATGTGGGCTTATTAGACCAAACCATATATGTCAAATTACTAAAAAAACAGATCGTACTAGATATTCCTTAAATATTATGTTTTCTTGTACTGTGGACATCACAATGGTCAATTTCTTCTTCCCTTTTTTAAAATTAAATTTCTCCTTTTTAAATTTTATTTATCAAGTGTTCTGACTAGGTAAAGCCTATGGCTCTGATTCAGTCTGAATACCTATTTAGGCATGGACCAGATTCCAAGCATGCTCAGGCACATGAAAAAAGTGGTGTGAACTTAGAAATAAATCCGTGAGTCAGGCTCTGGCTTGAAGTTGGTGTGTGTTTATTAGGGGTTACCCTTGCACAGGAGAAACGTCATGTCCCTGCTCTGCAACAAAGCCGTTTAATCTATACGTAAGGGCAATACTGTACCCACATGCAGACTTTTTTGTGAGCTTTCCCTGGAACAGGCATTTGGATTGCACTGTGTGGTAGATGTATTTTGAATGTCGTCGTCTTCAGTCACCGAAGGGAAATAAACCCTCAGTGTTCCCAGTTGTCCAGTGTTCTGGGATTGTTAGTGATTTACCCGCAACACCCGCCTTGGGCAGAGGTAGCTTTGGGACAAAACCCAGGTGTATTGGTTCAAGGGTGAACCTCTGGGAAGGATCAAGTGCCACTTGGCCAGTCCAGGAGATCCTGGACTGCACCCACACACAATTCAGTGTTCTTAGAATGAAAATCTAGGAAAGCTTCAGCTTTATTTTTGTTCAGAAAGTGATTCATCCTCTTCCTGTTCTTGCAAATTACAGAAATACACTTTCTTAAAAACTCAATCATTTTTGACATGCTCTTAAGAATTATTTAATATTCTTGGCTCCAGTGTGCTGTTTCAGAGGACAGGAACTCAGAGACAAATGCTGTGTGTCATTGAAAGGGTTTCTTTTTCAAGTTGCCTGAAAAATCAGATTAGACATCACAGACTGTGTCACTTTTCAGTGCACTTCATTAAACTTGCAACATCTTGCTGCAAGTTTGACATCTTTTGCTCCCTTGGTGTTAAAAGTCATGCAAGACCACTGATGTTAACTTTGGAAAATAACTTTCCATAATAAGTCAGTTTAAATTATGTTCCTAGTTAAGTGATAATGTGGATTACTGGTGTGTTCAAACACTTGGCCATGAGCTCCCTCTGATATAATGAGAAATCACAGGACTACTATGTGACTCAGTTTCCCTTCACCTCTCTGTGTACTGATTATGCCAAATCTTGTGTTTAAAGCAAATGTAGAAACTTAGAAATGGAAGAGCAAAATTGGTTTGCACTGTATGTGTGCTTAGCGGTGAAAATTATTTTTTTCTAAAATTAGACTTATGTAGAAAATAAGAAAGATTCTCAGGTCTTAGTTCTGTTGGTGACCAAGAGTCTGCACTTAGGTGGACATTGAAAAGTCTTTCGGATGTGTTTTCAAATCTCACAGTCCACACAACCTGCATTCCAACTACCACACTGAGCAACAGAATCTCAGCTGTTTTTTCACCAGCCTGAAAACTTATGATTAACTCTGTCATCCTGTAATTTTTAAGGCATATTTTTGGCATCAGTTCCTTCACATCTTGGCCATTTTTGGAGCATAAAATAAGACCATAGCAGCTTCCACATTTGCCAGGCCTGCAACAGGAAGTATCCTTAGGGATAACTGTCTCAATATTTGGAAACATATTCCTCTGGTGTCACTAGACTGCAAGTTTCCAAGGATATCTTTGGATAGTCCCACTATTAGATTTAGTCAGAAAGTCAGAGAGGTCAATGAGTGCATGGGAAAGAGGATCAGTAGAAGCATTAAAGGCAACCATATGTAATGATTCATTTCAGGAAGAGATTTCACCCTAATGAAAGTGACCCTGGAGCCCATGATTGGACTGTTGCCTCACAACTCTTTCAGGTATCGTAACTTACAAAGGGTTATGTATCTAATGCAAGGTCCACCCTATTTAACTGGTGCCTCTGACAGAGTGGCTTGAAGTAACGATTCTGCTGGAAGCATCAGCTCCAGAGCTGTTCCACACACTTGTTTGAGCAGCACCCAGGCCGCAGAGCAGGGCCCTGTGTGGATGGGCAGCACTGCCCTCCTGCTGCTCTGCTTGAGGGGCTTGCCATGAAATTTCTCCTCACCTGGTGTCAGACACTGTCTTACAAGCACCAGCACAGGACAGTAATCCTGTGCTTTCTCTTGGAGAATGGAGATACTGAATACATGCATTTCATCAAGGCTGATTGTTTAGTAGTGGAATTCGTTTATACGTTTGCTGTTACTGGAGACAGTATGAAAAATCTGGCAAAGGATGGTAAGTGGATTTTTGTCTTGCATAAAATGACCATCTCTCTGTTAGCTATCAAAGCTGTGAAAGCATGCTTGGAGCCACCCCAAATATAACATTGCTATTAACTTCCTCTTCACTTAGCCATAATTGCCTCATGGACTGGAATGTACAACTCAAATTGGCTTTCTTGGAGGACAGAAATCTCTTCTTGCTGTGTAGAACAAATTAATAAGTAGTAAATAAAAGAAACTTTTAATTGTAAGGAAGTTCCTATTTCTGTGAAGACTTTCTAGGGGAAAGCAGTAGACACAGGTTTAAAAAAGAGAGAGCAGAAGTGGCCTGTGACAAGACATTAAAATACTTGAATCCAATCCACCCACCCGCTCATTTGTAAAACACGCAGCTAACCAGATCTTTAACAAAAGGCAGATAAACAGCTGGACAACAAGCAATTAGCAATAAAATTGGTCATGAATACTTTTCCCCTTGTTTGCAAAATTATTTTGAAAGAGGAAAAGAGAATCATTCTGAGTGGCTTTTTTTAATGTATATTTTTTTAATTCATTCACAGAAACATGCAATTCAGCAATGCTTTGGGTTGCATGTGTGTATTTGCAATATCTCCTCTGACAGCAAAGGTCACAAAGGCTGCTTTGGGATATGGAGCTTTTCTCTCCAGATTGCTTTTTTAAATTTTTCTTCTTTTGAATTTTATTCTAGGTCTTAATTCTAAACCTATGCTACACCTACAGTGAACAAGCATATAACCAAAAGGACTGCAGTGGGCCTGTCTTTTTAATTTATTGAAAACTTTTTCAGACAGAGATTTTTTTATTTGTACATGTTAGTACATGTTGTACATGTGTTAGCACATGTGTTGGATGATTTTGATGCTGCCCCCCACAAAATCCTGCGGTAATTAATGTAAAGACTTCAAAACGATTTCAGGAGGATTGAATCTGACTGTAAATCCTTCAGGGATGAGGACCAGTTGAATATACCTGGAGCATTTTAAAAAGTATTGTTATTATAATCTCAGACTTCACTGCAATGTAGGAGATGTCCCAGAACCTCTGCCCAAGCCAAGGGAAGCTCAAAGCTCTGGTTTTACAATAAAGTGTAAATGTACACTGCAGATTGCTCTCCCCTCAGTCTTTCTGAGTTGTGAGCACTTGCTGAGCTCCAGATCCATCTCCCCACAAAGTGGAGTTAGTGATGTGCAAGATGCCACAATCAGTGGAGAGAAATAGGCAGATTTACCTCAGGGTGAGAGGAATTGTGGCCTAATAATGGCTGACTGTGCTTGTTTTGTTTCCAAACTCTGAGGAGTAAACTTGGGATATTTGTGGAGGAAGGGTATTTTTCTGCATTTTAAAAATACGTGAAAAGCCCCACATTTTTGATAAAGAAACTTGTCTGAGTGTATGGATACAGAGCACTCCCTAATCCAGCAATGAATGCTGCACAGGTATGCAGGTACAATTAGAAAACTATTTTGACAACAAAACTGTTAAAAACAATATAAGAACTTTAGGAGCTTTCATTACTGTTATGAGTCCATGAAAGTATTCCAACAAATTTGGAGAGAAGCAATGAAAGCAATTTAATAACACTTTTCATATTAATGCTTGAAGTGGCATCTGAGGCACAGTTTGTCACAAACTACAGGCAAGAAACCTTATGAAAATTCCAAGGTCATCTACAGACATGATGCTAGAAACTGCAGGGATTTATTTTATAAGCATCCACTTAACCACTGCACAACAAAAATGTAACACTTCCCTGTTGCAGTTCTCACAGTTCATAACAGTGCACAGACAATTCCATTTTGATGTTCTCAGAATTTATGCAGTGTTTCCACTAAAGAGGATCTCTAATGCACTGTTCTGCTGGCACGAAGGAAATTGTCCCTCTCACGTTTGTTGGACTCAAACAACCTTTTTGAAAAGGATCCTATACTGATGCTTGTGCTGTTTAGGGGCTGCATCACGAAATAGGCTGTTGCTCGTTGGCTTGAGAAAACTAGGAAAGCGTGTGCATTTCTGGATCTGCTTTTTCCTGCCAGCTGCCCTTGGTGTGAGGTTTTCTGACCTCCCTTTAAAGTGAGAAAACAAATACTTTGTAATCCTTTCTTACTGACATGAAGCCTATATGCACCTCAAATTCACCATCTTCATGGGGTGTAGTGAAGATCTTTTCTCATCCACAGGTATCACACCTCTGATACCTGTGTTTAATGTGGGATTTCCAGAGAGGAGTTTAGCTTTTATCTTCTTCTTAGGCCTTCCATTCCTTCTATATTGCAAACAATCAAAAATTTAAATTTTCAGACTTGTGGCTATCTCTGATCAGATAAACTAGACTTTGCTGCTTACCAAACCCTCTTAAGAGTTTGCCCTTTTGTAAAGATCATTTTCCAAATAATCTTTCCAAATAAACTACTTAGATTTCAATCATACAATTCAGCCAAGCACAATGAGTGCTCTGCAGTACTTAGATCTCACTGGACTCCATTTCTTCTCTGTTGGGAGTCAGTGACTGAAATCAATTTCCATCCCTGTAGACAACCACAAGTAGTCTTAAAGTGTCTTCACAAATGCTGCACAAAGTGAGTTTTCTTGCTCCAGCTCTCACCGATTATCTGACTGTTGAAATGTTAGCCACGTGTTTTTAATTCAGTTCAATACTCACTGAGGTAACTTTCAATAATAATATAAATCAACATTTTCACAGCAGAATTTACCGTAATAATTATAAAAATTTTAAGCATGTCTGTCATAAGCTACATTTGATACAACTAAATTCTTGTTTGCTAATTAAACGGAGCAAACAGAGGACATAAGCAGGCTTTTCATCCAAAGCTGCTCTGTCTTCTGAACTGTGCAGTCTAGAATTCCATTCCAAAATAAATATATATCAACAATTTACTAAAAGTAAACAGCTTCCAGTGCTGTGTGTGCTTAATTTTAATCCCAGGAGCAATTCTGTGGAGGATTCATTTAGATACATAAAGTTAAAATCAGAGAAAGAGGGTCTTTCATGCTTATATTAAATTGCCTACATGAATTGCTATGATTACTAGAAATGGAAATGCAGGTTCTAGGTCATTTGAAACATCAGTTCATAGAAACATCCCTTGTTCTTATTTGTGACTGATGTGAATGTTAATTCATGTTAATGTTATACTGATTTCTGCTGGCACATTCTATGATTATACACAAAGCCTAACTGCAGATAGTACAGGGAGGGATTATCAGAGAATCTGGGTATTGTCAACCACGAGTGAAAAACTTCACAAGCTGAAAAGTGTAAGTGCAGTTCAGCCTGTTTGAATACACCTGTTTATTACTAAGAGATCCTCTTAGATACAACAGGCTGCCTTGTGGGTAAATCCTTTCTCAGGATCAAAGCTTCAAGCACTAGAAATGTTCATATCTGTCCTACTGAAGAACACATTCGAGTGCCTTCTCACCGTGTGGAATGCAGCCTAGCTCAGCCTTTGATGAACAGCAGACAGTTGTTCAACACCACCACTGAAGAGCTCCTAGCAGAGTATCTTATGCCTGTATAAGCAAACAATTTGTCAAGCAGGAGAGAATAATTTTGGTTCTCTGCCATCTGCCCGTTTGAAAGCTTGTCCCACTTGCAGCACAAATTGCTTAATTCTGCACTTAGCAGGGCAGGAGATATTGTTGCCAAAATAGTTATCTCGATTGCCACGTTATTTGTTTTTATTACCATAGCTCTGCAATGAGGTTTTGCAGCTTTAAACTCCCCTGAAAAAAAAAATATGAATACAGGCTGCCACAAAAAAGGAGGCCCAAGAAATCTGAGAAGACTGAGGCAAAGCTGTTCTCATTTGCATATTCTTATTCTGAAAAACCTGTGTTTCTTTCTTTTAACATAAAATGCCAGTGGGGAGGGATGTGTGGAGAATCAGTCAATGGAGGGTTCAGACAGAAGTTCAGTGAGACTGGAGAGAGGCAGAAAGGCAGATTGCTGAAATCAATAGAAAACCAGTCATTTATTACAATAAATGCTAATTATTTTTATGATCAGAGCATTCCTGATCCTTTGATCAGGGCCACTACAAGTAAAGCATTCTATAAACAGAGCAGGAGATGACCCTGGTCCCAGAGGGCTTAAAGTCAACAGAATCATTAGAGATGTGAGAAAAGATGAATGAGATGTTGTGGGTCAATATGGTGAGCAATGTACTCATAAAATATATTTCAGCATCTACTGTGCAGATGAGGCAGCTTGGTGAGCACAGCAGAGCCAGTCTGGGAATTTCACAAAAAATGTTACTTTAAGGAATTAACCAGGAACGTAACTTGAGTTACAAGAACTCCTTGGTGTCAAAATGGGATGAGCCCTTTAGTCACACTGTGCTTATACAGGGCTTGACCCGTGGTGTTCATGAGCAGATAAATGTTCTTTAAATGGTTTCAAGATGGTACTATTACAGATGATACAGTTCATCAAATACTATTGCATGGACCCATCACAGTTATGTGTCTGGGGCTTTTCTGCTGAATTATGAATAGGTGAGTTTCTAATAGACAATGGGTTTTAAATGCCACCTTTGTTTCTTATGTGGTTATGTGGAGATATATATATGTATATATGTATATAGATACATATCTATGTACATATATGTATATGGATATATATAGAGAGAGAGATATACACTGTTAAAGTTATGATTAATAAATAATAAGCATTTTTTGCTTTTTGATAGCATATGCAAATTGTCTCTGAAGGTCAGTGTGGCTGTTTGGTGTGGTTCTCATTTTAAAAAGCAAAACAAGCATTTAGCTACCAGAAAATAATAACAAAGCCTTAAATGCAAATTCACTAAATGTAAAATTTAATACAGGCACATGGAAAATATTTTCAATGTTTCCTTGTGGCTATACCTAATAATAAATAGCTTTTCAGAGCTGTTAAAAAGACGTTGTTGTAACGTGTATTAGAACTGACACCATAAAGTTACCAGGGTTGGGCAGGATCATTTGTCAGTCGAAAATGCAGCTCTCTGCACTTACTACTTTTATGTTGTACATCATACTTGATTTTCAGAGCAGACTTGGAAAAGGCACCAATCTCTTAGAAGTCAGAGCGATCAAGTTGTCCTAATTAGGACGTTCATATCGAGTGTTCCAGAGGTTTGGCCCCACATCCATTCACTGGAGGAGATTTGCAGCCTCTGTGCCATGGGAATCAGTCTATTAGCAGACAGTTTTTCGTCAGCTTCTTTCCTCTCCTTGCCTATAAATACAGTTTAAAAAACACTTATATGACTTGTTTTATAAAGTCATATACATCAGGTGTTCCCTCCCCTTAAATACTTTCCTGCTAATTCTGTTCAGTGATCATTCTCCTGTTCTCCCCTTGCTCCCTTTTCCAATTGGTTCTTATTCCCTTGCCCTCCTTTCTCCTGATTCCCTTCCAGCAAGGAAAAAGCAGCGAGTGATCACTGAACCAAACGTTTTAGCAAATGGCTGACCCCTTCCTTGGCATTCAGCTCATGGAAGAGATTGAAAGGACCTCCCTGCCTGTGAAATGGGAGACAGAAGAGAGACCCCTGAACTTCATTCTGGAAGAGCTTGTCCACAGTCTGAATTAGAGGAAACACAGTAATGATTCCTGGAGGCTGGTGCTGTGTTGATCAAGTGTGGCTTTTCTTAGCTTGTACAGCTCCTGCACAGCACAGGCACAATTGATCTCTCTTTGGATGCATCCTAGCCAGGTTCCTGCTCAGCAGCTACTGCAGAAATAATAATATAAGGAACCTCTCTTAGGGTAGATGGATGCACTTTGACAAAGTCCCTTATTGTGCAGCATTGGTAACCTGGACATGTCCCTGTATCACACTTCAGTGCAACTGGGAATTCACAATGCTGAAATTAAGAGCTCATTCAGCATTGGCATGGATGTAATCATTATCCAAAAAATGTAACTGTGTATTTAGGATATCTGTAGGCATTTGTCATAGTATTACTGTTTGTTGCACACTGGCTTTCTGAAGCAGAGAGCTAAACTTCACCTATCTGTCTGCCAGAACTCAGTGAATTTGGATTGGAAGTGAAGCTGCAGCACATACATTAATAATTTTCTCCAGTAACTTGTTTATTCATTCTCATTCTGCCACTGATGGGTCAAAGTTTTTGGCAGGAAGGTCCTGCATCTGGCAAAGCCCCCAAGTTCTAGTGGGCAGTGTATTCATGTTGCACAGGACATGCAAGCAGCAGTCTGCATAAATGCTTTCAGTTGGATCAATCAGAAGTGATTTAGTACTTTTGGTAATACGAGTCTACACAGTGAGTCACATTCTCAAGTGAGTTCAGCGTTCAGCTGTTCCCAGTGAAATGATCTCAGCCATTACCTGTGAGGCTGAGCCCTTTCGTGGTGTGTGACAAAGGACTTGAGCTACCCCGAGCCTCAATGCCAGGCAATGAGCTTCTGCAAATTCAGCTTTGTTTTTCAGAGGCATGTATTTAATTGTCTCCTTCTGTCTTTTTCCAAAAGATGATTCCTGCCAATCCTTGAAAAATGGCGTGAAGTTTCAGAAGTCCTGCTTGCTTCTGACTTCATGGCAAATTTGCCAGTGGAAATTCCTCTCTTTTGAGTTGTGCTGGTACCATGAGGGTAGCATTTTGTAAAGGGAACACACAGTTAGTTCTTGTTCCCACCTTTAGGGAGCAAGGAATGGGGGGGATAACATTTCTTATATTTTTCTGCAAGTTATATTATGGGTCTGAGTTTTCAGTTTGCTCTGAATGTTCATATGCTGCAGGACTGCAAAGAAAAGGCCCAGATTTGCAGGGTTTACTGTAATGAAAGTCCCACTGAGAAGGAATACGGAATACTATTGGTTTTCCAGACTGGTATTTTTCTGTATTTCTGCTGTTTTTTTCTTTCTAACACATAGCCTGTTGGAAGTGCCCTGTGGCTGCATTTATGACATGAGGTAGAACAAGTAGATTTGGTTGTGTATTTTGTAACTGAAGCTGCACCGCTTTCTACCTTGTTGCTTATGGAGTAACATGATGCCTAATTTGACTAATTCAATTTCAACCATTAAAAAAGCAAATGTGGGGAAAATGCAGTAATTGACAAAACATAAATGATTATTTCCCTGAAGCCAAAGTGTTACTATGCAAAAATTAAGTTATTCTTTGATTAGAGATTCCAGGATCAGGTTTCTCTCTTTTTTTTTTTCTTTTTTTTTTCCTGAATTTTTATTTTGGTAATTTTTGTTCTTTATAAATTTTGAGGAAGATATCTAAGCAATTTTTTTTAATTTTTACTCTACAGACATAAGCAAAAATTGTCTGTTTCATTAGTCCTAAAACAGGAGACTTCTTAAAGTTGTTTTTTACACAAAATTTATTATTTCAGGAGCTATTTCCACTCAAGCTCCAGCCAAGCAAGAAAAGAAAAAGCTATTATAAATCCTCTCATTTGCAGGGGACAAAACAAGTAGAAAATAAAGAAAATTTTGTTTAGAGAAGAAAATTTCCTTTGTTTCTATTCTCTACCGATTCTACAGTGTGTCTGTTTTTAAACAATTAACAGGGAGTACCAAAGCCTCCCTCTTCACAATCAAAATATTCCTGTCTAAACCAAACATGTATGCCTTGTGATATGAAGCCTTCAGTTCTTAAAACATAATCAACAAACAAGAAATATTTACCTTTGGGCCTGGAATGGGAGATACAGAACTGTGGCCACAGAGTTCTTCGCAACTTTCCCAAGTAATCTTACCATTGTGCCTTTTACTTTTTAACACTTGTATTTTAAGCATATATTTTAGACTGATATACCTGTGGGTGTCAGTAAGAGCAGTTTGAAACCTACATATTGTAAATATTTGCTGGGAGATGTGTCATTGCTTGTCAGTGTCACAGTCAGTATTAAAATACAGGCTGTTTATGGGAATGGAGAGACCTTGGCCCGTTCCCATTCCTGTCACTGAGTGCTGGGTGACCTTGGGCAAGGCACAGGCTCTGGGCTTCCGCTTGACTCCTCTGTACAGGGCTGATCCCAGCACCTTTCCTCTATGGATTCTTGTACAAGGTCATATCACTCTTCGAGAGTGTTCTGGAAGTTACTTTTCTGTTCCCCATCACCCTCCCCTCCAACACCCCTGTGAAGTGGCTGAATACTTACAATTTCCATGTTTCGAACACCTACAGGGCACAGTTGTGTTCTGATAGAATCTAAATCAGACAACCAGAATCTAAATCATCACAGGGGAAAAAATCATTTGAAATGCAATGTACGAGTTAGATATGCAAGAGAAGAGAGCAAGGAATTGTAAAAGGTGCGAATGCTCATGAAGTGCCACCTTTCTTCCATAGTCCCTGTGTTCTGTTTCAAAGGGATTGATAACTGTTCCCATGGACAAAAGTCCATAGTGTGGCCTTCATGCTCCTTCTGTACTTCTCTGCCAGTAGATGGTTTTCCTGGTGACTGGATGTGGAAAGCTCCAATAAGGAATGAATATACCCAGCAGCACCTCAGGAAAAGTCAGAGGATGCAACTTTTATTTTACTTTAGGCAGCAATAGAAAATTCTGAATTAAATTTGCAGACAGTCTGGCAGTTGGATTGAGTTTCCTTTAATCAGATGGCCCTTCTGAATGGTTGTTCCTTTGTCTTTAAAATTTTCAGGTACATTCAATACTTGGGGTTTTGGAAACTTTAACTTTTTTTCAAAAGCTCAAGGTGGAGAGATAGGAAAAGCTTAGAGAATAGTATGCCTGTCTTGGTAATCTTTTTACAGCTCTGGTTTGTGGTGATGAATGTGCCTCCCTGCCCTCTCCCCTGAGCATCTGCCTCAGGAGCAGTGCCCACCTTCGCAGGGTGAGCCGCTTGCCCTCTAACTTCAGCAATCAATATGTGTAACTCAGTTGTGTGGCCCAAAATGAAGCATTGAAAATGAATCTGTTCGTGCAGAAGTGGTGCTTCCAACAAAATTAATAGAGAAATACAGGGATAAGTAGCTCTAATGAGAAAAATGGGGACATTTATATAGACATGTGAAGCTTGCATTCTCCCAGTGATGATATCAGCTTAGTGGGGCATAACCAGACAGCAGGAGCTATCATGAAGATCATTAATTATTACTCACATGTCTATTACATATTTCACCAACACATCTTTGTTATTGCACAGTAATTTAAAAAGGCTGCATGCATAAACTAAAATTCATTAATCTCATAGGAAACTCATCTATACCAACATAGAAATTAAATCCAAACATATATATATGTGCATACAACATTTCTATTATTAGTTTGATCCTCTCTGTGTACCTGTCAGTTACATCTGAGCCATGTTCCTGGTCCTCAGTTCAGTCACTGCAATGCTGTCACAACTGGCAACCATAAACCCATCATGAGAGGTTTTGTTCTGCATCATCTGGGGTTGAGTTCTGTAGCTGAGTTATAACTGAATTTTCATTCTTCTGGCAGGTTTTTATAGGTTATTGTGTTAGCAACTGGTTAAATACTGTGGAGCTTCTTTAAGCCAATGGTGCCTTCTACTGTAAAATCTTATTCCAAAATTTGCACTAAGTCTGAGGACTTCCCTTTTCGATGTTTTACAACAGTGCATGAAAAAGAACACTCATAAAAGCTGCATTTTGTTCTGATAAATGTAACAAAGGTCTGTGATGTTTAGTGCCACGCAATGCTTACCTGGGATCCTTCCACCTCACTGGGCAGAAACCAGAATCAGTTCAGACATTCTCACGCAGCCTCTGTTAAAGAACTGCTCTGCCTGTGAGCACTCAAAGTGTCTGTCACTTGGCTAAGATCTACTCATGCACCTCATAGTGCTCTAAAAACGAAAAATGTTTTGTGTGGGAAAAAACTGAGTGATTTTTTTTCAATGTAACACATTAAACTGAGGTATAGCTTTAAAACAAAACAACCAAAAAGGGAACTTAAAAAACTTTGCTCACTGCAATAAAACATAATGATATCTCAGATTTTGCAGTAAACTGATATTATTCTAACTTTTTTTAATCTGACACACTGTCACAAGAGCATGTTCTCTCAGCGTAGCCCTCTGACATAGAGCTAATTTAGAGAAGATTTGGGAGTATGATGCAATATCAGCTGCGTTTGCATAACTCATCACTGTTTTCATTTGAAATCTCTCGTTAAGACTCATGTTACTGTTTGGAAGGTTACTCGGTTCTTTCCTGTTCAATGACTGGGCTGATTTGGTAACTTCTAAGTATATTAAATATGCTGGGAATAAAAAAGAAGCTTTAGATCATAGTAGATATTACATTAGAGTGTTATTCTTATCAAATGGAAGATTTCAGGCTAGGATACTAATTGAAAATTCCAGGTTTACAAGTAAACACAGATTTTTGTACACAAACAGTATGAACTTACAATGTCCACATTATTTTCTTGCTTCCAATAATTTAATTTTACTGAATCCTTTTTAAAGTTTTTGGAACTAAAATCTTACCAGTTCCTTTAAATATCTTTAAACACCACCTATCAGCTCAGTGTTTTAAAATGTGTGTATTCTGCAATATCAGAGAAAAACCTAAAAAAACTCATTTGGCAAACAGAAAATTAATTTTTAACATAATGAGTGTTTGATTTTTAGAACCTCATACACCTCATATTCCCAGATTGTTCTCAATTAGTTTGTGGTTGAATTTGCTCCCACATACTTTCATATTAAATTTTGTTCTAGTTAAAGCATAAGGCATCCACTTGTTTTCCATTAAAGATATTGTACAGAAAAATATGAAGTAAATTAAATCATCCCTTTATGCTCTTTCTCCTTAACTCTATTCAGTAAGTCATTTTAAAATCAATAAAATATCATCAAACATTTTTCAAAATGGTATTTCTATGCTTAAAATACATTTTCTTACCCTTTACAGTAGTTGAAATGATTCAGTTACACTTAAAATATTTCTTAAGGATCCCACAGAATTCTATATGAAGTATTATTCAGATCTGTCGACATTATATATTGACTTCACAAAATACCACTAACCAAAACTGAAAGCACCGGGATTACATTGCACTTGTTCTCTTTACATATTAAAAAATTGTTAAATGCCCATGTATCAGAGGAAACAAAAATTAACTCCAGTATGTGCAAAGAACTATTTCATTTCTCTACCCAAGTTGCTGAGTCCTAAAGCTGAGTCAAGGGGGTTCAGATCCATGGAAATTCAGAATGTCCAGGGCAAATGTTAAGCTGAAATAGACAGCATTTTAAATCTGTTTTGCCACTCAGATGTATATAATCCACGGAGTTCTGACAAACCTGGGCCTTGCAGACCTTACAGATTCAGCCCAGAGTTCGACCAGTCAGGTTAAATTTCCGGACCCACTTCTGCTACTCTGATTGTGACCATTGCTCAGGAAAAAAAAAAAAAGAAAAAAAAAAAAAAATACACCCACACACAGGCTTCCAAAAGGGCCATCACGGAAGTTCTGTTTCTTCAGTAGAAAATTCTTATTGAGCCTGTTAATAAAAACATTAATTTAAAAAAGAAAAATCTTGAACCAAATCTTCATTTTATTATTAAAAATAAAAAGATGGGTTTGAGAATGAAAGCCGCCTTTGGTAACAGTACTGAATCTTGTTTGCAGGGAAATTGATTTCAGAGTTTTCTTCTTTTACTTTGGCTTTTTGATTTTTTCTGTGAAGGAAAAGCAGTGATAAAACATCTAGTAAGTATTCAGGGCAGAGAATCATAGAAATCCACGTAGGAAAAGGACGAGTGAGGGTGAGCAGGCATGCTGGGAGCAGGTCGGGAGCAGATCTGAGCTGCCCCAGGGACTGTGTTTGGGGACCAGCACGAGGCTCTCTCCAAACCTCCCCTGGCTTCAGCAGCGAGATTATCCTGTGCAACCTCATTTCATGAGGTTCTGCAGGACAGTTACCCAGGCCAAACAGAAACAAAAACCTACGTGGTGCTTTCCCAGCAAAACCCAGGCTGATCTTACATGAAACGTCCTTATTTCTTCACCCGATGGTTTTTAAATACGTGTAATGTACGTGTGCGATACCTTTGTTTGGAACATCTGTCGGGAGATTAAAATAAGATTTTAATTTCTGGTATTCTATTGATGTTCAAGAAATGTAGGATAGAAAGCATTATTAGCTATCTGCTGGTTGACAAGGGGGCAGGATTAGGTTTCTTTAAGGGAATTACACTTTTGATGACCCCGCTACATATAAAACATGTTAGCTAATGGGGGTGCAGAGGGGGCAGATTTAAGTGTTTGATCAGGAAATCCTGCATGAGCATATTGGATGGAAATTTGATTAGTAACCTTAGTGACAAGGGGATCAGATCCACTCTCTACGTACAATCAGATCTGGCAGTACATGCTTTTTTGTCTCTTTGAAGGAAGGGAACATTTGTACAGAATCAAGGCAGCGTATTGGATAATTTAAAAAGCTGTTACATATTGAAACCTGGAAAATCACCTTTTTTGTTTTATTTTGGAAATATGCTTGCAGTTATCTTGGCATATTTTTTCTTACCAAAAAAAAAAAAAAAAAAAGAGAGAAGAAAAGAGTAAGGCTTTTAGCCTTTACAAGAAATATTTTATAGAAAATGGCCTTTTTCTAGAACTACTTGTATTTTGCCTCAGTGTTGTAAAGAATGTTGGAAAAGACCAGAATGGGAAAAACAATACTTTTATCTATACTTGCCTAATATTTGTGCAACAATATCAATATGGTTTTATACTGGTTGTAAGCACTATATCTGTTGAGAAAGCTGATACAGTTTTGAAAGCCTGTTTATTATTTTAGATCATTAAAACATACTATCAAGTTTTTAACTAACGTGTTAAAAATAAATATTTCTGTGTTTTGATAGCAAAGCTCCTTTTATTTGTGTTTGATTTTTGAAGGGAGCTCGAACTGGCTGTAGAAATCAGGCCTCTCTTTTCCTTGGTGAGAAGTGTAAATTGAGGATGATAATGTGGTGACACTGATTCTCACGAGCCAAGCATCCGGACCCAAGTGTTTGTTTTATAAAGAAGGGAGGCAAAACGAGCCACCTCCTGGTCTCCAGTACCTTGTGAGTGAAAAGGCCTCTATTGCCTGTGGCTGCACATGAATTTTAGTGCAGTATCCCAGTTGTATTCTGCTCCCACTTTTGTGCAAACACAGTGAGGATAAAGCAGCTCATGAAATGCTCGTTGGCTCCTTGGCTGGGAAGAGTTGAGTGTCCTCTGCTCCACGTGAAGAGGCAGCAAAGTCTGATAAAGGGAATTTTGCTGATAATGCACCAGCACACAGAGTAGATGACCAGGTTCAAATGCTGGCTCTGCTACTGACCTTAAACAAGTCACTTCCTATCTCTTTGCTCCCACTTCCACTGCCCTACTCTGTTTTGATTTCCAGTTATCCAGGGTGGGATGAGGGCTTGGAGCATCTACCACATGTCAGGACAGCATTCAGCATCAGTGTCTGTCCAACTGTGGTTCTGTGTCAGGATGCTGCTGTATTATAAATAAGATTTAATTATCACAGGAAATCCTGGCACCTGGCAATGCAGGCTGTTCCTGTGCTTTAGGCTGGGTGTAGGCTTCAGCTCTCCCTTACTTGGGATTTTCATATTTTTAGGGACAATAGTATGGAAATTCGGGACATGAAATCAGCCTTAGAGTTTGAAGAGGAAAAACACGTCAAATTTTCCAGCGTGTTGTGGAAAAAAATACTCAGAGTAACCTTTTTATATAAAGTCCACTGCTAGAAGTAATTAAGTAATAACATCTGATGACACAAGGACTGTCGTCTGTTTAAACTCAAAAAACTGGAAAGCTCAAGGAGCGCAGAGATCAGATAACAGGAGTGCCTGTTGTGGAGCTTCTCAGCAACTCCATTCTCGAGGTAGATGTGCATTAACAGCTGAAAATGCTGGTTTTTTACAAAAGCCATACATTCAGGGAAAAGTAGACAACTAGCATGGGAATGGGTCTCAGTAGCCACAGACCCCAAACTGGCACTGCTCCTCTGCTGGAGGGGGAGCATCTTTGCCTTTCTCCACCCAAAAGCTGCAGGAGGATCAGGCCCTGTGTGCATTAACTGTACCAACATGCATATGTAGGCCTGGGACACACTGAAGAATTTGCAATTTATTTTCTAAAAGTCGTTAAATGAGTACTAGCCTTTACAGTGAGTTTGATAACATTACTTATTTTATACAATAGTCTCATGAGAACAGGCAATACTTTCATTGTAATTAATTCATCTAATACTTCAAAAACGATACATTTAGCAGTTTAAGGCTCCTGCCTTTAAGGTACAGTAAATATTTGAGCTTGCTTTTTTTCCATTTACTACTTGATGTCAAAATACTTAGAATTGTTTTCTCCTTATAGCTAATATTATTTTTTTTTCTTTTTAATACTGTGGTCCTAATTGCAGAGAGTTATAAAGGAATGACAAAATAGAATGGAAAAAAAGGTTCTGATCGGATTATAAAGGCTAACAACTAACCAGGAAAGTGGAACTTTTTTTTTAACACCATCCAATGATGTCACCAGTTTGAGGTTTCTCTGGGACTTTATTAAAATGTTTGTGACAGAGCCAATGTAAACCATCCTAAATCTAACACAGAGCTGAAAGGACTGATTTTAGGGAATGCAAAGATATGGATCATTGGGTCTGTCGAAGCGGCATCTTGAGCCAATTATTGGTGTCATCTTGAGCCAATTTAATCAATCCAAGGGGGACTCAAAGGGGGTGGGGGTGCAGGGTTGCAAGTGTTGGTCAAACATTCTGGCAAAAACGGATTTGTTGTAACAGCAACCAGTCTGGTGTGTTGACTGACTTCCTATGGCTCTGGGTTTGTGCACGCTGTAAATAACTGATCAATCACTGGAGCTGCTCTCAGGCTTTTAATTGCCGGGTAAATTTGTAGATTATGTGATTGAATGTGCACAAATGTGAGCCTGAATTTATTTAAGACACTTCTAAAGGGGAGGTAATTTAGCGTAAAAGACCCTGAAATACCATACAGTGTTACTTTCACAATAGTAAAATATACAAATATATTTCTAAAGAGTAACATCTACTGACATTATCTGAGTCTGATCTTGTACACAAGTAAGCTTGAGAGTTGTAATCCCTATAATATAAACTACTCACAGGGGCTACTCAGTCAAGGAGGGCTGATCTACAACCCAATTATTAGCAACAGAGAATTGAAGTGAGAAGCTCTTAAACCTTACTAAAGTGATTTTGTTTTATCCTGTCAGATCCATAGCAACAGTTTTTAGCCAGAAAATCTATGTGGAAAATTATTTAATTTAAATTCGACTTGAAGCATCTTTTAAAGATTTTTCATGTGCTTTTTTGCTTTAATATTGTGGTATGATTAAGAGAGTTAAAATCACACAAACTCTCCCTCATTCAGTAACTTCTATAAAAACTAAACAGGGAATCCTCCTCATCATTGGGATTTTTCCCCTCAGTGAACATTTGCAAGTCAAGGTACTACATATATTCTCTTGTAACAACATATACAGTCATAATTTATAATGCATCTGTGCTTGGACATAATCAAAATTTTAAGTCACAAGTGCTTCCTAGTAGTTCTGCAATTTACATCTTGCATTACTTTAAAGGTAGAGACATGGTTTATGCCTATGTGTGAACTGGGAGAATGAACTATAAATAGATATAGGTAGCAGCAAGAACAAACAGTAGAGACAGCTTGTAAATCCATTCATATTAGGATAAAAATACATTTCTTACATGTGAAAAACGTAGTATGTGTATTTCAAGCATGTCTCATAAAGATTATCTATCAAACTAAATCAGTGAGAAGGGGATATTTGCTTTGGACAAGACGTCTTGGAAAAGAAATTTACATGGTTTGGAACTGTTAACACTGCACAAGTTCTGTCACTGCAGCACAGACACGACTGAAAGCAAGGGGATGGAATGTGAGATGAGCCGATAAAACAACAGCTCACAGTTAAGGAAGTACACATTCAACTTCACTGTTGCATCTTTGCTGCTAAAAAAATGGCTCTTTGCTTTAACATATCGCGGCAGCTGAGGAAAAGAACACTCAGGGAATTGTCCAGAAACCACCTCTTCTACCTTACTGCGTTCACCCAGGGCCTGTTCTGTCCCTTCAAGAGGCCTTTCTTGCTTGCTGCTGAATGCCCACGTGAAAATCGCAACGAGCACATTGAAGAGTGTTGGCAGAGTGTTCACTTAGCTCTACACCCCTGCCATTCCTTCATCCCATGGTGCTCAGTGCACATCTCTCTCCAGAATAAAGAATGGCAATCTCCAGTTGGGCAGGCAAAGGGCAGTCACTGCTCTGTGTGCTGGGGGTGCTTCAGATCAGCTGAGCACAGCCCTGACAGCAGAGCAATAGCATTAAATAAAAGTAAGGTGAGTCATAAGTTAAATACTTCAGTCATTTGAGATTGGGTCTTTCAAACATCTTCTGCAAAAGTGTTTGTTTGACACTGAATTAGTTCTATATTTCATCAGCAGAAAAATGTTGATTTTAAATTAAAGATGCAAGGTATGCCAGCTTAAAGGAATCACATATAAATTCCTACTCTTCAATGCATTCACAGCTCAAAAATATTATTAGTGTTTCATTTGTCAGTAAAAGAACATTTTTCTTATATTTATAAGTAGTATTGTATTTTCTATCACTTCTATCCAGTGTACCTTTTCATCTTAGACGTAGCAACATATTTGTGATGGTTCAACTTCAGCTATAATCTGCAGGCTCTAGGTCTGTAATTTATTATTTGCTCTAAAAGATCAGGTCCAGAGTTTAAACATCCCTAGCTGAAAGTTTATACCAGTCAGGACAGAAAATTATTCTCTATGCCTAGGTTGAAGTACATTACTTCTTTATTGAATTAATTATGATAAGGATCATAACTTTAAACTAGGGGTGAGGTGCTGGCTTTCTACTAGGATTGCTTGAAGCAATTTTCATCTGAACATTTTTGTAGAGTTATTGAGTCTGGCAGGTCTGAACTTTATGAGAGAGTAACTTTCTCCACAACTTAAAAGAGGTTGGACATTGATCCAGGCAAAGGTTTACCATATCCCATGTCTGTAGCCAGAAAAATTTGCACTGCATACTGAACAAATAACTACAGAACCAAATTAAACACATCTTATGAGCTTTTAAAAGAAAAGCAATGCTGGCCCTTTCCCTGAGGGATCCATCAGTGAACTGAATTAATATGACAGATTTACTTCTTTTTTGTTTGTTTGAAGTGGAAGTCTAAAATGATTTTTGGTCAAGGAGGAATTAGTCTACTAAGTATGTATACATGAGTCTACTGAACCATGTATATTCAGTGACAAATTTTATATCTCTATCAGATTGGAAAAAGTTGGGCTTCAAAAGCAGGTAAAGATGTTAATCCTACAGTGATTGTTCCCCCCTGATTGGATTAAAAGGCCTGGGAACAACAGAAGGAAATTACTGAGATTTCTGAAAAATTGAAAAGCAGCTAAGAAAGAAGAAAAACATTCAGCTTGAGAAAGGCAGGTTCCAATAACCGTTCTGTTTCCTTGAGTCAAACACTCAGAGTTTGTGCAAGACTATAAACAAGAGATCCTCTGGGAAAACTATGGTTTAAGTAACTTACCTAGAATTACATAAGAATTCTGTGGCTCAGATTGGATTAGGAATAATTTATTTGGGTGAGAGGTGACTGTTTTTCATCCACTTTGTGTTGCATTTCCTATGTTACCTCTACTTTTTTCAGAGTAAGAGAGGCAAGAGGCTCTCTCATCTAACACCCTCAGTCCTACAACTGCTCAAAAACCAGTAGTTACTGTTACAGTGTAACATTTTGAAATTTCAGAGCTGTTTCTATTATATAAAGGCTGAAACTCAACTGTGCTGCTTTTTTAAAATGTTATTTTAGAATGTAAAAGATTCATCTTTTAAATCTTCTTAATTTTCAATTTTTTGGCCGCCCCTCATTTATGCCACTGAGTCCAGTAATGTCAAAGATAAATTTTGCTTTCATTTTTATTTTGCTGCTTTTCCTAATTTCTGTCCTGGAAAGTTAAGAGTAGCAAATGGAGAGACCATAATCCGTAACAAAGTCCCCCTACATCTACAAAACTTTCTGGCTGTTGAAAGAGGAGGTTTTTTCAGCCTTAACAGCATTACTTTCATATACATTTTTGTTTCAGTTCTGTAATTTGTTAGCTTGAAAAATAAAAATACCTTTTTTTCTACTACAAGCAAACAACAAGAAATCTACACTCGCTTTGACATTATTAATTGTGTCAGAATAATCTTGAGAGCTGGAGTACTGAAGTAGCAAATACAGTTAGTTACCATTTAAACTTATCACTGAAGGCTTTGTCTTGCCCTGAGAACAGAGAGGAAGAAGGAGGATATGCTGATTTACTGCAAAGAGGTAGTAGAAACCTGTTACTACTCAGTGGATTGGTATCTATGGGTGTATAACAGCATAAAACATTGCCCCTCAAGGAGCTAATGGGATTATAGAGAATCCTAATAGGATTCTCTCTTGAAAGAGATAATTGGTGTGCAGACACCGAATATGACAGAGGTGCATATAAAATTTTTAATAATATCAAGTAAATCCTATGAATAAGGAAAGTTAGTATTTATTCATTGTTTCTCTCAAAATCAAACCTATATGCTGCCCAAAGAATTTCAAAAACAATAGATTTATAACAGAAACAGCCCTGACTTCTTTCATGACGTCAAGAACTGTACAATGAAATTCGTAAGAGGGTCTCAGAATGAAGCTACATAGGTGTGAGGAAGGTAGTCCTGAGTGACATCTAAACAAAGTGCTCTGGAAGCTCTTTATCCACTGATTTCTAAATGATGGGAGGATAACAGTCTCAGTTATGATATGGATATGACTCTCAGATATGACTGGATAACAGTCTCAGTTTCTGGCTTTCCTCAAGACCGTGCTGTTGGCAGCTGTGGAATACTGTAATGTAGGCAGCCTCGTCATGGATGTCCACAGCCCTTGCCACTACTGAAGTGGCCATTGCCATTATCTTCCCTCTTATCCCAGCTCTACTTTATGTGGTCTATTGTGCTTAGCCTTGAATATATTTTTAAGGGTTCTACCTTATTCTCCACCTTGTTCCTTTTGACTGTGCACCGTGCCTGGATTTGGTGGATGGAAAACCCAGCCTTTAATGTCCCTGGGTCCAGTACTACATTCAGTGTCAAATACAAGTGCTAATAATAATAATACAAGGTAGAATACAGAATGCTTACAGTTCACCAAGAGTGTTCATTCAGTGTTTGAGGTGCCCTGAGCAGTTCTTCACATGACAGTTCACTTGGGAAATCAGCGCTACCAGACTGTGAGTCCTGTTTATCTGGTTGTTTCATGTCCTCATGGCCTGTTCTCTCAACCTTTGCTTGGTGCCCCTTGCAATCTTCTCTTTTCTGGCATCTGTGCAAGCTTTTCCTTCATTGTAATTGGACTTCAGGACTAAAGGACTTGTGTGAGCGAATTCCTAGGTCAGTATCTCCATTCCTAGCCTGTCTGTAACTATAGGGAAGTAGAAAAAAGATGATGGAGAATCTCTGAATGCCAGATCACATGGACTATTTACATGTTTCCCCATTAACTGTGGGTTGGCAATTCTTAGTGATTTTGGTATCTTTCTCATACGTGCTGCCATTGTGGCTCTCACTTTTCTTCCTGAACGAAGCATGATCTGGTGACAGGCAATAATATCCCACTGCTGTGACTTATCATTTGATAGGACCATTTGTAGCTCATCATCTGATCTTCACGGTGCTCTAGTTGGGCAGTTATTTTGGCACTGTTTTCTACCAGCCCTACCTACATGAGCACATGACTGGTCTTACACCTCTACTGCCCTTTGCCCCGGGGGTTAAGGGATAACTATATTTTAGGCCTTTAAAATTTATAGTATATTTTTAAGTGTCTCATTTTTGGTACTGAACATAACTAACATGACATGAAAGGGGTGTGATGTCTCCCAAAGAGAAGACTTAATGAACACAAAGGTATGCACTCGATGTACTTCTTTTTCCTTATTTTTATTATATCTAAAAATATGTATTAGTATTTATTTTTGTAGCTTTTTATTTCTATTTATTTGTCCTTGCCTTGTTTCTTTTCTGATGAAACACAGCTATAATGTCTAATCTCCTGTTAGATGGAAAGGGCATTTTGTGTGCTCCTGCGGTGATGTCTCAGTCACTGACAATGCTGTCCATTAGTCCAAAGAAGCAGTTTTGCTCTTTTCCTTCCTACCTAAATAGCTTACCCTCTACTGCTGCTGAGAACTATTTCCAGAGTGATGCAAACCACTGAATTTCTTCAATCCTTTTTTCCTACTGCCAGGCATTGCCTTAGTTTCAGATGGTTGCTGCAACGTTGTTGACGTTTGGGTTAGGTTTTGTGAGATCTCTCTGTCTTCTGTCTCTATTCTTACAGTATTTTGAATTCTGTTTAGGAGATACTGTATCAGAGCTGGCTGCTTCCAGAAACTCCATTCTTGGACAGCATGAATTTCTTTATTTGGCAAACGCTTGTTTCTGGATTTTCTTGTATCTCTTTCCAAAAGTTTTGTCCTGAATTTCAATAATTATCAGATCTTATGTCAAGAATTCATCCCTTTCCCATAACTGGCTTCTTAGTTTATGATTAGCAAAGTCTTTTATCACCATCTTTTTCTATTTTTCTTTATTTTTCTTTATGTCCTTCAGCTCAGGTTTTCTCATGCTTCTTTAATGCAATTAACTAATTGCTAGCTTTCTCCTCTTGATTAGCACAAGCACCTTAAAGCTCCTGCTATCAGCAACTCAGATCAGTGCTGGCTGTTCTCCCTTAGGCTGCAGATTTGGAGCACAGCTGTGAGGACATTTGTGGGCTGAGGGCTCTGTGTGTCCACACTGGTCAGGAACTGTGTCCCTGTGGCAAGTCCTGTACAAACTGAACCACACTTCCAGTCCCTGCTTCTGGGCCTTCCAAACCCAGTCCTTCATTTTGTGAGAGTGATTTTAAAAGCAGTTGCGCCTTTTGATCCTTTGTCAAGATTTTGTTTTCTGTAAACTATTCTGATATATAAGAGGTGATTTTGTTGAGAGCCTGAGGAAGCAACTCAGATAAAAGCACTGTGTTCAGTAATAACAGTGATAGTGATGGGTCCTGTGAGATGTAGTTATGGTAGCAAATATTTCCCATAAAAGGGGAGTCCAAATCTTTTTTTTCCCATGTTCCAGTGGTGCATTAGATCAGATAGAGAAAGCTCAGCACTTCACCTGCCACTGAACTGAGCAGCGCTGAACCTCTATGGACATCTGGGACAATGCTTTCAGGCACGTGGTGGGATTCTTGGGCCTTTCTGTGCAGAGCCAGGAGTTGGACTTCAGTCATCCTTGTGGGTCCATTCCAACTTAGGATATTCTGTAATTCTGTTTTTTGATGACAAAAATGGAGTTGAATTCTCTTAGAAGTCTAGTTGCCAATTATATTATTGAAAACCAAGTCCCTTTAATTCCACTTGCTACAGACAACCAGAGGATTCCCCAATGTCAAATTTCCTCCATTTTGCTGAGGATTTCCTCTGTGTTTATGCCAGAGCAATCTGTCCAGTGCATGTGCATGTGCATAAGGGAGAGGAGAGCAACCAAAGCACTGGCTCTTGCTCTCCAGTAATGCTTCTGCTTCCTCAGACCTCTGAAAAAGTGGAGGAAAAAATTACCTGCCGTGAATACTTTTTTAAGGTCATAAATGTAAGATGATAGCTAGAGAAGTGGAGTGAGATGGTTTATGGGTGTTTTCATTTCTCTCTGTAAAAAGGAATTGGTTCATCATAAACGCAAATGTTAATTTCTATTGTTTTAGCACAAATCCTTGCACCAAAACATGGGTTTTTTTCTAAGGCAGCTGCAATGTTTTTCTCACAGACAGATGCTGAGCTCAGTCCTGGTGCACAAGACACTTCAAACCCTCTGAATTTTGCAAGTATTGTTACTGCATTCTGTTTTCCCAACAAACAGACAAAAAGCAGTTTGAAAGTCTTTTAGCACTTTACATGAAGAATTTTGGCAAAAGTGTAGCATATTTATTTGGCTCTGACAATCAAGTCGCTTTTATGCAGGCATTTAGCCTCTATCTTTCAATTTAATAATTAAATTTTAATTTTGAAGTACTTTATCTTTCCATTCTGATAGTTCAAACTTAATTTTGCTGATAGGGGTTTTCTCTTAGTGCCACCATACATTTTGTACAGAATGCAGAAAGCCAAGTTCTTCCCTTAGCGCAGTTGTTTGGCTTTATAATATATACTAATATTGTATTATTGATGTTTGTAAGACTGGTTTTCATGTTTGGAAGCTATCCCTGCATTTGATTTTAATTTTGCTCTGCTTTTTGCCCTCTACTACAGATTAATGCAGTGTTTAGGAGAGACAGCAACTACTTTAATGACCCTCTTAAATCTCAGCCCAGATTAATTGTAGCATAGTAACATTTTTGCCCTAGTAACAGCTGAAGTGGGTTGTGTCAACAAGATGGAATTTGACTCACTTGGGCTGTAGCACCCCTTTTTGGGGCTGCATGTAAATGATTAGGGTTACAGAGAACATGTGGACAGTGAGTGTGTATTACTGTGAACTCAGCAGTGGATGAAAAACATCTGCCATATTAAGCATCTTTTCAGAGACAACCATCCAAATATGTTTTTCGAAATTGGCATTCTTGATTTTTTTTTTGTCGCAGCCAAGGTAAGCATAACTTTAACCTTCCCAGTAAACCATTTTTAGGTGTGATGCTGGCAGGGACTGTGAACCTTAAAGACTGGGTATTACATTATCTGTTTACAGCCCATGCATTCAGTCAGCAACTGGAATTCATGATGTGCCAGGGAAACATCAGAGTGCTCTGCACAGCCATGATTTTACAGAGCTGCTGAAAGATTGGAACTACACCACTCACTGTGTGTGATGGTGTGCACTGGGCAGACCACCAGTCACGTGTAGAATTTTCTGCCCCACATTTTTTATTTAGGAAAGTCACCAGCAATTAACCTTTAGCATTTATATATCAAAAGATTTTCAGAAGGGTTTGGAAGCTAATGCGACAAACCAAAACACTTCCAAAAATTTCTTTGGGTGTATGTCTGTACTTGGAAACCTGAAACTTGAAGGCATCTTCAAGCATAAAGCACTTAAACCTGTTATCTTAATTGACTTTCCAAATCACTCCAGCATCAGTGAACTTCAGTCACTGGTGCTCCAGCACTGAACTGCAAGACAGTCTCCCCTCTGTTCTTTGCACCAGTTTTGGCATTAATAACTTTGTAGCTCTAAAATTAACACAGTCTATTCAGTCCAAATGCCACCAGATCTGAGCCTTTGAACACTATTTTTTTAGTATTCTGTTATGGGTAAAAATAAAATTAAATGTCAGTGGCACAGAAGTCTAATTTAACTTGCATAATCAATAATAGGTTTCACTGAAAATGGCAAAGCCTGGTGAGAAAATTCTTGTGATTCACCAACAATGTAAATCTCAGGCACCCTATCACTGTTAACAGAAGATCCTGTTCGAGGACATTGCAAAGTGATCCCACTTGTTTACATTTCTTATTAAAAAACAACAGATAGAATGAACCTGAAATTTATCTGGCCTGTTAAGGACAAGCCTCAACAATGTCAGCATGTTCTCACATTTAAACCCTTGTGAAAAAATAGATAGAAAATGAACTTCTAACACAGTCCATATTCACATCAAATTCTCCTTGATACCAACTGCGTGACCTGCTGGCAGTTACCCGGACACGATTTAGTTGGTGTCAGCAAGATTTGGGCACATAGAAGAAGGCAATAGTCCTTCAGACGTGCCCTTAAGAACAGGTTTATTTTAGCACTGAACTGCTCAGTGCTAAAGCCATGCTTAGATGCTCTGCTGCAGCCAAGTACTGAGCAGAAACCTGCTCTGCTGTAGAAATCAGTAAATACAGAACTCTGATGCCAGATTATTGTGCAGACTTTTCACTTGAAACCAAGGGCTATCCAGTGCTGGCCCAGCCTTCACCCTTTGCTTTTCAGATAGGTATTTTTACTGTGACATTTATGATGGCAAAGCTTAACACTGCTGGGAACGCTAAAATGTCTTTAGCTGCTTTGAAGCAGAGATTTGTAATATTTTAATGGTGGTTATTACCAAGAAACAGAAGCTGAAAGGTCCAGGCTGAGGCTGTCCTAAGAGAACAGCTGATCTTAAGAAATATTTTTACTATTTTTCTCATGAGAACTGTACACAGTGCAGTTTTAAGCTAAAAAGGAAGTGATTATTCTTAAGAAAGAGGTAAAATCCTATTCAGGACTAGATATTTCTGGAAGTCTGAGGAGAAGCTGTGTTTGTTGCTTGTGGAACCAACTGCAGGGAATGTGTCTGAGCCAGTTCTCTTCAACTCCAGGCCTTCAGTCGGAGTTAACAGAGAACAATGGTGCCTGGATAGAGTGCCCCACGCTAAAGGCCAAACCCTCTCATGGTACAAACTAGCAAGGCTGTGCTCATGTCTCTTTAATTCAAAATTTGCTTCAGCAAGTGTGTAGGAACTGGTTTGTTTTTTTTTTGCCAGACCTGAGCCCAAGGAGAGAACCCATCAACCAGAGAAAACAACATTTCTGTTTAAGGTCCCAGTTTCATCTAAGTAGAAAAAGGCCTTTGGAGAGATACAGAAACAAAGGCGGAATAAAAGACCCTCAGGTTCAAAATCTAAAACCTTGCTCTCAGTCACAGAGAAGAAAAGCTGCCCCTGTGTTTGTATTTTCTGTGTCATGCATGAAATGTTTCAGTGGCTATTTCAGGCAGAGCCAGTGTTAACTTTGCTGGATACCTGAGAATAAAACAGGCCAGGGTTTGCTGCAGGAGTGAGTGACAGGAACACGTGGCTGTAACCCTAAACAGTGTTGTGAAGGCCTTTATCCAGAAGCCAAGTTTACAGATTTTGCAAAGACGTTAAACAAACACTGTAACTTTTAACATAAACACAATTAACTAACATAAATATTTAGGCAATTTTCTTTTCATTTCACTCAATGCATATACCGCACATGAATCAGAGTTTACCCTTAAACAGTTGGCTTTAGGATACCATTATCGCTCTTATCAATAATTAAACTTCTCTGGAGCAAATAACTTCCTTGCTTAGCCCAAAGACATTTCTTAAACTTAGTACTTGCTCCAAAGGATTTTAGGATTTGTTCAGCTTCTTAGACTGATGAGCTGTTAGACACAGACAGTTCCTTTCAAGGGTCAGATAGATAGGGGTGGTTTTTTATTTGCCGTGCTAGATCTCCAACTATTCCAACAGGACAATAGAAATTTTGCAGTGTGAAAGTAGGTAAAGACTGAGTAATGGATATAGAAATTTCTCTCTTAAACCAGCACACAGCATGACTATAGTAGCACTGATATAGCATTACTATAATCCCTATTGTGTTAGTAAGAGGTCTTGCCATGGTTGGTGCAGTCAGGTAGAGGCCCTGTACAGTTACAGAACACTTGGAGAGTCTTCAGTAAACACAATCAGAGACATACTGTGTCCTATTCCGACCACAAACTACTACTGTCCCAACAATTCGGGTCATAGTCAGCCCCACTGAATTCAGTGAAGACTTTCAAGTTGCATATCCCTCCTACATGTGACTTACCAAGGCTGCAGAACTGGATCTGAGCCTTGTAAAAAGTCGTGTTTTATCCAGTGAAGAAAGGTATCTCTCCCAGAAGATATTCCTTACTTGATAAACCTTTATGAATTTAATCCAACAAAAAGTAAAATTTTTACAATGTAGGAACTAAGGCACAGACTTTATACAAGTCAATCAGTCCCATAAAAAACACCAGTTCATAACCACAGTGGCTTGTGTATATACCAGCACCATGAGGAGAAATCTGAAATTCAAGTATATCAAGAATTCCCCTCTTTATTCTGCAGCAGAGATGTCACTTCTTTCTTTTTCCTGTTTTCCTTGCCTTGCCAGGCAAAGTTGCTATTTCATTTAGTTCTGTTATTCAAATATTTCTCTTTTTCTTCTTGCACGGTTATTGAGTGTCTCTGCATACTCGTGTGTTTTGCGCTCATCAGAAAATGCCTCACTGCTGAGGAATGACAGGGAAAGAATGGAAGTGACTTGCAAAGCATAAAAAGGCAAACAAACATCCTCCCCAACGTGCCCTTACATGGATCCAATAGCCAATTGTCCTTGAACAGTATTACACATGATAACACTATACATGGAGAGTTTCAAATGTTTTCCAGTCCATAGCTAAGCAGCCCTGACACTGATTCCACAGGGAATGTGGGATCTCTCCACAGCAGGTAATACAATGAGGGTTATTTCATGGGAGAAGTAAAACAGAGCATTTCAGGCTGTCTGGAGTCAGATAATTCCAGAACTGAGGGACAAAGCTGACAAGGAGCTGACATTCAGCTTCTGCATCTGTTCACAAAGCTGTCTATCAACTGCTATCAAAGAGCTGAACATCATTACTAAACTCAAAAGAGTCGAGTTAAAAGCATGGTCATTCTAGCAATCAAGAGTAAGGGAATGCCAGGATCAAGCTTACCTTTATGGCTCTTGCAGAATTACAGGATGGTTGGGGTTGGAAGGGACCTCTGGAGATCATCTAGTCCAACCCCCCTGCTGAAGCAGGTTCTCCTACAACAGGTTGCACAGTAATGTGTCCAGGCAGGTTTTTAATGTCTCCAGAGGAGGAAACTATACTATTTTTCCCCACAGGACTCTTATATTGTTCAGAAGAAAGCCTGAAACTGTCTGGAATGACACAGGCTGATGAATCAGAACCAATATTGCCTCTAGGCTCTCTTTGTTGCATCAGCTGGAGGACATAGAGTGAAAGATGCAGCTGTAAAAGAAACCAGATAGTAGAAAAATCTGGTACTGTTACCATGTTTCATCATATTAACACCCACAGAGGTCATCAGCAGACTGAAAAATAAGTTCAACCAAGATATAAATTGCTTTTAATGGAGATCAATATTTAAAGACTAAGTTTACCCCATGTCATTTTTGCGATTGCGTGAACAACAGTAAAGCTATTTTCAAACTAAACTAAAAAGTGTTCCAAGCCCTGGAAACTTAAAACTGCTTTTGCGACTCAATCTTATCCACACATGCACACAAAAAGAGTCTTTTTGGCCCCAAATGAACTATATGTCTTTTCAGGCTGATTAGTGGGTTTGGGGGTGTTTCTTGGAAGATTTTGTGCTGGATATTAATAGGCTTTGGCTAAGAAACTCTCATCTTAGTTATGTACTGGCCTACACTGTAAAGATAACTGAGGCTTTGCTGTGCACATCCTTGCAATCCTACAAAAATCAGCATCACCCCATTGAACAAAAGCATCAAGAGTCTACATGACTCTTCCAAGTTCACCCTGGAAGTCCATGTAGGACCAGGATGTGGAAGCCAAGTCTTCCCATTCATGGTCTGATGTCCCAGACAAGGATGTACTGGCCTTCATTGGTTAATAATGTAATTACTAAATTCCTAAGGCATACTGTGGTCACTTCAGATAGGTTATATTCCACATGGTTTAGTAATACCTGGTGATCAGTGATTAGTACGGAATTATTAGAGGACTCAATAAAGGTGGCAATGTTACCCTCTTCTGCCATAGAACATTCATACTCATATAATCAAGGTGACAAAGGTGACAACATTCGGACAACTTGACACATCAGGTTGCTGGAACTGCTGGTCCTTCTAGAAAGTGTCTAGTCAGAGTAGAATAGTAGGATATCAAGGGGGTTTACAGCTGATTCAACCTCTTCCCCTGATCTGAGCAGATTTGGATTAAGCTGTCATATACATCCCTGGTTCACTGATGGAATTAATCACTTAGGCATAAGATAGTGAGAGTTTTTATAAATAATTAAAAAGTTCAGTCTTGTTCCTCAACTTCATTCCATGGGCAGTCGTACAGCATGTAAAATTTGTGTATTTACACTGATAATCTCCAGGAGTTATTATGGTTCCACGAATCTACTCATGTGGTGTCTTGTATCTTGTCAAAATTATCAAAATAAATTAAATACAGAAGCCTTATGATGCACTCAAACGCATCCATAGTCTTATCTTGTCCCCTAGTTCTTCATACACATGCAAGGACTGAGGAGGAAAAGGGCTATCAGTGTGGAAGCTGTTTTGGAAAAAAAAGGGAGAAAGTAAAGGGAAACAACTTCTGTGGTTGAACTGATTCTCCTGTTTTCTGAGACACTGCCAAATCACATTTGAAGATACTCAGAGCTTTAAAACTGCCTTGGGGAGCGTGCTGAAGTCTACCAGTTTTTTAGGTGACTAACTACGGACATGAGTTCTTAAAGAGATGGTAAATATCCTCTTTTAGTTTGTATATGTACATATTCCTTCCAGCTAAAAGTTTGGTGAAAGACATAAAGGAAATGTATGCTTCTGTATTAATAATATCAAGCAGTGACCTAGGAGAAATCAGTGTATAAGGTTGGTTTCCAATAATATTAGCTCAGTCCTATATTGGAGTAATAATGAACTATAATAGAAATAAATTAGAATATATATATTCTACAAGATCTTGTTTACTCTCCATAAGAGTGTTTAAAAAGAGTTCTCACATAGGCACAATTAGCTTTGAAATCTATTACATTTAAGCATGTGAGTTTTGTTGCAGAAGAATATTAGAATCTTTTGTGCAGTGTGACTGGAAAAAAATTATTTAAGAAACGTGTTTGTAATGCTGGAAACATCCAAGATCCCTTAGCTGGGGCTGCTTTCAAGTGTCTTACTAGAACTTCCAAGATAATCTCTGACTGGATGCAAATCAGGAAATAAAGATTTGTGGTATCACTTTATCTTTGCGGGGCAAAACAGAGAGAGGAATTTGATTTACCAATATCACTGTAAATTGTTGTCTTTGCACATCCTACAGTGTAATAATCCAAGGGTAAACCTCAGCTGGACTACACACCTGCTCCAAGAGCTGTGTTGATAGTAGTAACCATTTGAACTCTCTTCAGCTCCTTGAGTAAATTCCTCTGAGCCATTTCAGGTTATTAAACTGATGTCCCCAGTAGATATAGCCCTAAAAAACAGCTATATTTGTTTTCTGAACATCTTCAGATGTTGTGAAATACAGATGTTTTAATTTCCTTCTGTTGTATTTCCATGTTCTCTCCACACAGGCCAGATTCAGCATATCCTATCTGTGATGGCTCAATCTCATTACTACAGAAATATCCAAACAGCACAAGGTTTTGTAGCCACCAGGCAGTGTGTTTAGAATCAGAGAAATAACTGAGAAACAATACAGAGAAATATGAAGAATATGAGGAATATTTTTATTTTTAGAAGCTAAAGTATATTTGTATTTAATTACACTGTGTTTCTATCTGGTGCAATACATATTGCCTCCAAACATGAAAAGAAACAGGCTGGAGTACATTTAAATGTGGTCATCTGGTGTGAATGTTTCAGGCAACTAAATTCTGCCATTATGATTACTTTCCATTCTCACGTGGCATTTAATACTGGAGGAAGCAAAATAGTTCTGTGTGGTTGTAGTCTGTCCAATATCAGTGTGTTACTGGGAAGTTAAAATCTCATCTAAACCAAAAATGTAAATCTGCCAGACCTCCCAAGAGCACTGGAAGCTTCTTTTTCTCTCCCCGTGATTTAAAGTGTGGAAGAGATAACATCACTTCATTTGTATCTGGGAAATCATTCTTTCTGCTCATTCCTAAAAAGATGTCCCTCTTTCAGCTTCTTCTTCAAAGCAGGATTGCTTTTCTAAACCCTCTTGGTTCCTTTTTGAGCTTTCCTTTCATAGCTGAATAAAAATTAAGGTGTGCAGACACAGAAATTATGTAGAATCCTGTCATTTTACCTTATAAGGTCCTGTCATTTTACCTTATAAGGTCCTGTTATTTCATTTGTCATTTTAAAAAAAAAAAAAAAGGTTTCATCTAGTCACCTTTTAAATTCCATTTATGAGTGAGGAAATGAAAATATCCACAGGTTTGGGGCTTTACATTTTTTTAGCAAATATCATATGCATCTCACTTTACCCAAATGATGTTATCCTGTTCAGCTTTATAGAGGTAAATTAAGAAAGGCTGGGAAGGAGAAAACAAAGCATGACAATGAATTGATCACTTCATAAAGCATGCTTAGATCACCTTCGGTTCTTCCCTTACCAATGATTCTTGAAAACATTTTGGTGACTTATTTTAAAATATTTAATCCAGAGAATTATATTCTCTAATATGTTTTCACCTGACCAGCATATATTAGGGAGAAAATATGACCTGGAGCAAAAAATTCTTTGAGTTCTTCAGATACATTTTACATACTAGGAATGTTTAACAGAAAGATACTACTGAGGACTCAGGGATTAGATCAGTAAATGCCATTGGTGAAAACTTAGAAGTCATGTCTAGTTAAATACTCTGAGAAATTTATTTTGGAGGAATATCACCTAAATTTGTCACATGAGTAATTTATTCATTATGCACAGAATATAACCAACTGACTTTCTATTACAATGGTGATTGCTGATCTCCAGAATATAAGCACTGGTTGTTTGCTGAAGTTGGGGTAATTCAGAGGTAATTCTTGGGAGTTACTTCTACTTCAAGAAGTTGATAATTTCCTAGGCTGTTGTTCCGTTGTGACAGCACAAAGCCTGAGTCTGGCTGGAGGGCATGTGATTTAAGATTACATTTCCTTATGCTGTGGTATATATTAGATGGTTAATTCATCAGAAGAAAACATGTTTGATGGGTGAGTGCTACAACTCTGTTATGAGGTGAACTGTCATTTAAGTGCATGTTCCCAGCAAAACACCCCACCACTGCTCAACACAGCGGTGCTGACAAGAAGACTAAAAGCAGTTTGTTGGTGTAGGTCATTCAATTCACAGCACTGAAAAAGTTATATCAGCAAAGGATTTTTATAATGGTGTAACTTGCATCTCCCTTAAGGGTGCAAATGTACTTCAGTTTTCTGAGCTCCAGCTGTTCTGTGCAGCCCAACATCACAGGAGGCAAAGCAAGGAGCTGGCTGGACACTCTTCTTTTCCCTCTGACCTTAAGGGCAAGGACTTGTGTGTCCGAATCAGAGGAGTGTGAGCATGACCCCCTCCTGTAATGAGGCAAGGGAAGCACAGCAGGAACACCTTTGGCAATGTGGGATCTGCTTGTAGGAACAAAATGCCATTTTAACCATTTGAAATACAGGAGACTTCATCCAACACAACTCTGTCCCCGGGGACTGACCAGGACAGTTTTAGCCCTTGTAAGAACAAAGCAAGCAGAGGCCTTGCGGCAGGAGCTCCGTGCCCTTTCACAGAGTTCCTAACAAAGGAATGACTTTTTATTTATTTATTTTATGTCTTCAGCTAAGCTTTGATGAGAGGTTCCTCAGCTCTTCTGTAGAAGCTGCATTTCCTGTCTGAGATAGTATTTAAGATGAAGATTGACTCCTTCTCCTGTTTCCTTTCTACAGACCAAAAGGAGACCCTTTCAAAGAATACAGCCTTTAATCTGGAGGCAAACACATGCCCTGTTTCTAGCCCTCATCTTTTCTACAATGACTGGTGTTGCTGCTTGCAGGTAACAGTTTTTATCTCATTTAATGTTTTACAGCTCCTTCCTTCACTTGTATTCTATGCCATAGAGGAATTAGACCCCTTTTATGCTGTGCTTCTGCTGGTGTATCCTCTTGGCATTGGGGATAAGTAAACACACACTTAAGCCAATAAATCAGCATTACTTCAGCAATGCCTTGTTTTATTCAGCATGGCAATCTTACAGCACATTCAATCTTAGACGAAAGGATGTTTCATTTGTGTTGTTTAGATACATAAGATCAAATTTTGCACTAATATTCTTTTATTTGTTCCTTACTTTATTATTATATTATTTCTAATACTACTAGTATTGATAATAGTAGTGGTATTATTCATTTGATAAGAATCTCAAGATGTAAATCACTAGAGAATTTTTCAACTAAGAAACCAATTTGATGGTTATTGGAAATAGTGGGAAAAAATACTTAGAACTGCAGAGGATGCTGGGAAAAGCCTTTTTTTGTCATACTCGTATTGACCAGCTGTGAAATAAGACACATTCTCTAGCAGCATGATACCCCTGTGAGAGGCTTTATAGTCTCATGAATAATCATTATCATCCTGTTTATTGACCAAATGTTACATTGATAGCCTCTAGTAGATAAGGACAGAGAAAAAGCTCACTAATTCAATGTAGGTGGATGTCCCTTCCCCTCCTGCATGCTGACTAACATGGTGGTCGTGTGGCCATCAATTAGAAGACACTTTTTTCCCTCATGGGCTCATAATGTTTCTTTTCTAGTGATTTTTTTTCTTTGTCTTGAAGTTGTGAAAGCTGGCAATTTGTTTGTATCAGTCAGTACCAATGTGAATTATGCACGTCAAATTATAACTTTGAAGTTACTTGTTATATTATTTGTATTTTCAAAAATATATGCTCCTTCCCCTGTAATCTTTGTGATTTCTTCCCAGCTATTTTACTCTACCTTCTAGAGCTTACCTGTGGCAAATCTGGGGGAGGGAAGGCTTTAGTCAGGCAGGACAAAATTACCAGAGAAACTCCAGTGGAAAAATAATACATTATAACTATGAAGCAATATTATTCATAGGGAGTTGGCGGAAAGTACTTCTTGGCATTCATACTTCTTCATGAATCACACTTACATAAAAATTATTTTTGTGAAATATGTATTGTACAACTAAATCTTTATTTCAAATGTCACCTTTTTTTTGTTTGGTTGTTTTGGGTTTGGGTTTGGTTGGTTGGTTTTGGGGTTTTTGTGTTTCCTTGAAGGACTTGTCCAATTGAAGAGATCCATTTTTAAGAAAAGTTGTAATTAAAGTTGGGGCAAATATGTGTCTATCCTTTTATTTACATATATTTGAAAGCACACTGAAACTAACAAAAAAAGTGGATTGTACCACTAAAAACAGTGTTCCGTGTAAAATCATGGCCTGTTGATGAAGAATAAAATTAAAATTACCAGAAGTATAGATCAGCATCCCTGCAAAATACCACAGAGGAGACAGAGGAAGTTCAGTGTTAATCACAGGAAAAGAAAATGCTGTACAATCTGTAATGGATTAAACAATAAATATGGATAGATACCAACAGAAGTTATGACAAATATTGATAAAATATAATAGAGTTGGTACTTTTCGAAAGCATGCTTTCTTTTAATTGTCTCTTCAAATTCTGTTACAGGATTGGTATAAATTCTTAGCACTACAGAATGCTTTATAGTGGACATTTTCTTCTTAAATTTCATTTAACTCACAGGTTGCTACACATTCATAACATGTTGTGTAAAACTGAATGTAGAAGATCATCTATTTTGGATAGAAATTACAGGCTTGCAAATCATTACATAGCTGCTTAACACTAGCCATGCAACCACTTTGAGCTGTCTGTAATAGGTGGTAAGTTAAATATGTGCAAACCACAAATCCCTGCAACAACGCTTCTGTTCTCCCAAATCCTGGTTTCACCCAAAACATATGATCCATCTCACCAGAATAATTTCTGAACTGTTCATTTTCTTTCTGACTGCTCCATCCACCTCCCTGGTTCAGTGCACTAGGACACAGAGCTTATAGGAGTGACAGATGTGAAGTTTTCTTTGAAAGGAAGTTGTGTTCATTTTTTATACATTCAGAGAGGTGAGGACATTATTATTTCTTTAATGAATAACATTACATCAAAAATACACCTGAGTTCTGTTACTGATTCCTCACACTCATGGTAACAGCATCATGAGGCCTCACATACTGGCTATTGGTGCAAGTCCTGAGGGACACTGGTGGAAACTGGAGCATGAAAAGTGAATTGTTCTCTATTCCAATATACTGTTGGTCCTTCTAGAACATTTTTGATTGTTTTCTCTGTGCATGTGATATAGAAAATGGAAGCATGAAATGAAAATACTCTGTTTGGAAAAGCTGAAGATTCTGTTTGATAAACAGAGCTAAAGCATTTATAAGACTTGAACATTTCCTTTTTGGGTCAGTCAATGCCTTGTCATTTTCTTCCCTTCGGCTGAAATCTCAGCATATTTTCGGCCATTCAAATCGTGGCCTGAACTCATGAAGAATGAGAGGATGAGTCTGATAGTGTGGGCATTCTGTTGTTCTGTCTACCTGCCCTGTCACACTCGTGTCCTTGACTTTTGTGTGCTGGTTATTCCAGCAGGAGACCCACACATCAGGTTTTTGCTCCCTCCCAGTCTTCTACAGGTGACTGAGATTAGTCCCTCAGAAATTGTTGAGGTTCAGATGTCAGCCTTAATTCCCAGATTTGATAACGTTCTGAAAGCAAAAACAGTCAAACTTGTATTGCCATCATCCCTCCCTCCATCCCACTACACCCTGTCCTCTTCACAGTTGTCCAAAACTTTTGGCGATGGCCATATCCAGATTGCAGGAAGAAAGACAGAACCTATGCCAGTTACTAAAGACTTTATTCCCTGTGGATTTTTGGCTGCAGAACACACTGTGAAAAGGAGACAGGGCTTCAAATACCAAAGGCAGGTGAGAGCAAGGCAGTGTTGTGTCCCCTGTTCTCTACACTAGCACAGTACTGTGGACTCCTGCTCCCTTCTGTGATGGGTTAATCCCCCACTCCCACTGGAGCGTGAACTCAAAAAGGCCCATACCTATAGCTGCAATTTTATTTCAGAGCAGGATATAATGTAGTAGCTGAACCATTAGAGGAGAACTACACATGACACCTATTAATGAATTCAAAGATCTCCTTCTCTGAAATCATTCTGTAGCCTAAAAATAGCAGTGAGATCCTCGACTGCTGAGCATTGGCAATTGGTCCTTAAAAACAGTGGGAGCTGAGCACAGCTAGTCTGAGTGCCACGATCTGAGTGTGTAGCTGTGGTGTGACTCCAAGCTCTGCCGTGAGCAGACTGCAGTGAGATGGCCTTACAGGCATTTCATCTAGATGAAACTAAATTGGTACTCACTGAATGTAAACAAGTGCATAATACAAACAGCACACAATTTATAATGTAATTAAAGATTGGTACAAGACACTACTTAGAAAGTTACATTATTTTTAGTGGTGCTCTTACTATAGTGAAACTGAACGGATCAGTTTTTCAGAATTTACAAGTCAGTTTCCCAAAATTTATAGACACACGCAGAGATTTGTTGTCAGAGATACTAAGTTATGAACATTATATTACAAACAAATCATCTTACCCATGCGAGCTTTATTTCATTAGCTTCCCTCAGTTAGACACTCTTTTGCAGTCATATTGCGGGGCAGATGAAGCGTCCATCCTTCCTGCCTGCTTTTCAGGCCATCTGTCAGTTGTGATCAGACGTGCCGCATGCCACGCAGCACAAAACTCGACCTGATGCCTCCTAACCGGGAAAGCAGGAGGCAGGAAGTTCCAGCTGAGGTTCACAGTTCCAAAGTCCGCAACCTTCTAATATTTTCAAGGTTTCATGTGTTTTACACAGGTCAACACATGGTCTGCTTCTCCTGAAAGTTCACTGACAGTTTAGTAACATCGCGAGCTCCAGGGTTAGGAGAGAGAGAAAAGTACATTTATGTAAAATAACTGTTCTAACTGTAATTTTTATAGCACAGACATTTTAGTAAAATCTCACCAGAGATCAGATTCTCAGCTATGGGAAATACATGGGGTTCCCTTTGAGTCACTGAAACAGTTAATTTACATCAGGTGAGGATCTGACCTAAATTTGTTTCAACTCTGATGTACCAGTGCATGAGCTGCATTACTCTCACATATGGAATCCTATCACTGCTGTATCATAGATGTAATTAAAAACCTGCCATAACAAATGTGCACTATGCCCTACCAAGCTCTTGTGCTGACAAACTGCCAGAGGGGAAGAGTTTGATCTTTTACTCAATGTGGCTTGCCTCTGGTCCTAGAGGTTTCATCAAAGGACTTGAGAGAAGCAAGCCATGATGGAGCAGTAGGGAGAGGCAGCCTCAAGTAATCGGCTGCCAGGCTATCCGGCCTTCCCGGTACAACTCGCACACTGCTATAGCACCAAGCAAGAGATAGGCAGAGCAAAACACTGAGCACAGTTTGTTTTATGGTGATAGCAGCTCCTTTCTACTAAGAATGTGAGTAGCAGAGTTCTGCACCAGCTGGTACTTCTGGGTGGTCTTCAAGGCTAACTTCAAATACCAGTCTGTGCAGTAAAACAGCATGGAAGTGTCAGAGACATAAGTAACTCTGGGAAGGTCCTTATCAGCAGACAAGCCTCCATTTTTTGACCAGCTACACACTGAGAAGGAGCATAACAAGCCACCATTCCTGCCTAAAATTCCTAAGGCAAAGAGGCATATAAAAAACCCCAGTATGCAGGGTATTTCTTTGAGTAAGTGAGCTCTCAAACTGATAGCCAAATAATAATGGTCAAATGCTAATAAGTATCTTCATCTACTTCCCAGATATATTAATCTCCCACTCTAAAACACAGCTGATAAAGGCATGCTAGACTCGAGTGGTGGCAAGCCAGAGGATGATCACAGGAACTGTTTACATATATGAAACCTCCCATTCATTTATTCAGTTCTTTTTTGTCTGTATTCCTATAAAAGTTTTCAGTATGCGCCTCTTAATATCACCACTCAAAATAAATTCCTATATGACCATTATTCATATTATTTAATAAACAAAGCTGAAACCAACCTAATAAGAATATGTATAAAAGAACCCTTGATGTTAACAGGCAGAACATCACTATTCCCAAATGTCTACTTTACCAAGATTGTAAGAAATTATTTTGCCTAAGGACTATATCCAGAGTTCCAAGAAATCAATGGGAATATTTTTATGATTCACTAGGATTGACATCAGACCATAAATAAGCAGCATATTTTATAAAACATACCAGTTATTTACAGCAGGAAGAAACCCTTTCCTTTGTGGCATGGAACAAATGTATTGTTTCAAAAGCACATGGAAGAAGATGGATGCATCTTTGTTTAGAAAATTTTGTAAAGCTTCAAATCAGTGGTGAAGTTTTCTACTCATTTTACTTGTGAGTAAAATCATTAGAAAACTTCACTGCTTTAAATAGTCTACATTAGTCACAAGACCAAATATTGAATTGGGAAAGGATATCTGAAGTGATACTAAGGACAAAATACTTTCATTCAAAGGTATGTAAAATATTAAATTTTTAGCACTTCTTTTGCTAATTCAATTTAAGAGTAAACGTTATTTTCAATAATGCCGCATTAATTTTAATAACACTATTTTTTTCATAATGGAAGAACTTTAAAAGTATCCAGATATCTTTCCACACTAGAGGCTAAGACAGGGAAAAAAAAAATCACCTGGGAATGTTACAATTCAAAGACCTAAATATATCTATGACATATTCCAGCTGTATACAAACTGCACTTAATCCTGTATGGAGAACTTGGCATTCAAACCAACAGCCCTAATAAACAGAACTACATGTTTTCATTCGCTATTAGTGCCCTTCACTTTTGTCTGCTGAGGGAAAGGTTCATTTGAAGACAAAGCTTTTGCTGGGTAGAATAGCAGAACACACTCTGTCAGTGTTATCAGTGTCTTTCAATGTGGAACATATTTAACTTGACACAGGAGCAAAAAGAAAAATAGAAATAGGACTTGTGAACTGAAGTAAAAAGGTACTGAGGTCTATTATATCTCTTGGGAACAGAGAAGCAGAGAAGAAGCAGTGGCACCTTCAGTATCCTACATCATGGAGGAAAAAATACTTTTGTTAAATACACTGATGGAAAGCCTGGATTTTCAGGGGAACCAGAGCTCACATCCAGACCCTGAACACAGCAGAACCAAACAACAACCATTACCAGCACTGTGGCTGGCAGGAGACAGCAAGCCTCTTACTTGACAGCTAAATTCCAATTTTCCTCTGAGACCCACAGTGTACTCTAATTCCTCAGTGGCACCACAACAGCCTCCCAAACTTCTGTGATGTTTCTGACACTTCTTGCGTTCAAACTTACTCCCTGAAGAAGTCATGTCTTTTTTATTTGCACACTGATGGCAAAAGCAGCCCCTGGGGCTCAGAAATGCAGATTTCTGAGGAGCACCAAGAAGCAGTAAGAGCAGAGCTGCTCCAGGAGTAGGGTAATCCAGGAGTCCCAGGCGAGCACAGGACAGGCAGTGCCCTCACTGGTCAAGCACAGCCCGTGGCAGCTGAGCAGGTCTAACAGCCCCAGGCAGAGGGACGTGGTGAACCAGGTCCAGCGTCCTGGCAGCAGAGAACAGGAACAGAGAACTTGTGACACCAGCTACAGTTTAGGTCCAAGGGCCTTCCAAGAGACCAGGCTCCAACACAGATCCCAGGGCGGCACAGGAGTTAAAACAGAACCAAAAGTGAACTGGGCACAGCCGCAACAAGGGTCAGAACAAAACCTAACCTCTCAGCCCGAGTTTAAAGGAAGTTCTCAGGAGTGGGAGGGGCATGTGCTGAGGCAGGTGAGGGCAATTAAGGCCAATTAGTGCAGTCACAGCCCCAACCACGGCTAATAAAAGGTGTGTCCTGGCTTGGGATGGGGTTTAGTTCCCAGTGGGGCTACCTGGGAGAAGAGAAGATTTTTGGTTAATAATTGTTGCTTAGCTTACAGTGAGTTTACTACAGGCCTAGGGTGAAGTTTTAATTTTTGTAGCTAGTCCTGTTTATGTATTAGAACATTTATTCCTTGTTAAATTGAAGAAATGTAGAAATAACGTTATTCTAATGATTCATTATTTGTTCATAACTCTCATAATGTGGAAACAACGATAATAAGCATTCAAGGTTGCTTTCCAGGTATGTAGTTATTTTATTATATTGTTTGTATCCTTAGTACACTAGCAAAATTCTGTTTGGTCATAACACTTGTTTTGAAAAAGAAAAAAACATTATTTTGCAGGTAATATGGGAGGTTTGCTTTTTTCACTATAAACTGAGGTCCTAGATTTTGGAACAAATGAAACAAAAGAGGCTGTCCTATCATTATATCTATCTAAAGCAGGCAATTGTCACTTATGATAATGTCAAAAAAATTTCAGACAGACTGAGTCCTAAAGAAACATGGAAATTATTTTATAACAACTTAAAATGGTCATCATAATATTTCTAGCAAAGAAGTCTACACTTCAGTTTGATACCAATGCTCCTGTCACTAAACAAAGTTAAAATGAAAGGTTAATGCAACTTTTCAAGCCAGTGATAAATAGATTTAAAGTCTATAAGCACAACACGAAATAGCTGCTGCTCCTTCCAGCTGCTTCTCTATTAAGCCACAGGAGCAGGAAGGGAACTGGTGATTGTAGGCCCAGTCAAGGGAGCAAAGGCAGCAAGAACCCAAGAGCTGTTTTTGAGTGTAGCACTGAATGACTTCTAATTTGGCAAACCTTAAAATGCGTTAATTCAATTGACAAGGTTTTAAGAGCAATAGTTTAACGAAATGTCTGTTCTTATACATGGTTTTTACCCATTTTTAAGTCAAGAAGGGATTTAAATGAATCTCTGAGACTTCTTATTGGCACGGGGTTCTGTCTTCTACGTGTAGGAACCATCTGTGTCCAGAGGACTCTAAACCTCTTTCCCAAACAGTTCCTTCACACAGTGTAAACCTGCTGCTGCTTTTATAATGCTGAATTCCTGACCCTGAATGTGCTGTACAAAGGGACGGACAGACAGACATAACCAAAAATGCGGTCTGAGAGATGCTGAACAGTTTGTGATCTCTTGTAGTCACAGATACAACTTCACCAAGCAGTCTCAAGGTTCTGGGTGTCTGTCTCTATTTTCTAAAGGAAGGGCAATTAAAATAGGGGAAGAAAAGCTGTTTGGGTTGGGCACCCTGCTGGTGAGGTCCATGATTTTTTGGCCCCTTTCTGTAGCAGCTTAACAAGGGGTTCTAATACAGTACTGTCAACTGCTGAATTCATGTTAAGCCTGTGATTTTTTTTTTTTATTTTTTTTTTGCTCTTTAAAGTGGAGCTTAATGGCCCTATTAATATAGGATGTATTAATATAGAATTAATATGGAATTAGTAATCTTAGTACTAACAACTTTGTGATGAAACACAAAAACTTCAAGCAGTGGAAAACTGCATCTTAAGAAATGAGAAAAGCCAGTTCCTCACAAATGTGTCATGGCATTTTTGAGAGTGAAGGTTGTCAAGGCTGGATTGGTTTCTTCAGTCCTGGGGATGAACAGTGTGTGAGTGCTATTTCAGAAGCTTGTGTTTCTGAAACCACATGATCCATTTTTATCTCTTTGTGTAGGTATGGTCTGACCTTATGAAATTCCAATTGCAACCACATGAATAATATTTAGATTGGTCCTTTGTTATTGAGAATTTTTTTTAATCTGAAATTATGTGCAGCATAAAGATTGCATGTCTGATTAGTGAAAATCACACTGTTTAAGACTGCCTTCAATTTCTGCTTGTATTTCTAAAAGTACAAATACTAAAACAATTATTATACAAGTATTATAACGGTTGTTATATAAATATATATACATTCTGGTCATATTTATTTGTATGAGTGCAGTTTCATCCTTTGTCCTATACTAATATTTCAAGGGAAAAATTACAAGCAGTTAAACATTAGATAAATTTTAAGTGCAAAATATTCTTCCTGAGGCCATGTTTGATTTAATTAAAATAAAAATTAGGGACAGGAGTGTGTGCTGGCTTGGAACCTAAATTTTCTGAACTTAATTAAAATAAAGTATCTCCCACTGATATTGTAAAGATTCGAAGTAAGGAACAGCAATCCCTATTTCCGTGGTATAGGGCCACACCTCTCCAGATGATTGAACCTGCAAATCTTTTCTGTTTGTGTAGTTTTGTTGTATTTAATGAAGGAGGCTGTTTGTGAACTGCAGGTTAATCAGGCACAGCACTAATGGGAACGGCTCTTCCTGGATTTCTGTCCTTGCTGACACGTCCTGCAGTTCTGGTCCCCTGCGAGGCACTGCAGTTATGTTGCTTTTAGGTGCTTTGAAAATCGCTTTGC
Source organism: Pseudotriccus pelzelni (assembly GCA_035584735.1). Taxonomy (NCBI): domain Eukaryota; kingdom Metazoa; phylum Chordata; class Aves; order Passeriformes; family Tyrannidae; genus Pseudotriccus; species Pseudotriccus pelzelni. The sequence goes on along the minus strand of JAWMRA010000009.1, from coordinate 24,932,603 downwards.
AAGTTGCCTTTCAGCAGAAGAAAGTATTTGTTAACATGTTGTGTTTGCAAGTAGCATTTAAGTGTTTTTATCATCTACTCAGAAAGCTGTAAATAGCATTTAGTGGAATCTTTGCAACTTGGGACATCGGCAAATGAAAAGTGACAAAATTCAGTCGAAACATTTTAGTCTTTCTCAATCTGTTTTGTATTAGAGGCTCAGCAATTTGCATGCTTGAGATGTCAAAAACAAACAGAAAAAAAGCCCTAAACTTTGTTCTCTACTTGATTATCAAATAAAAGCCGTTGTCCTTTGAATGTTTTCAGGCGTGCTTGTGAGCAGCAGTTTTGTGCATGGCTACAGTGCTGAGGGAGCAAACTGTGTCTTACTTCAGGTGCTGTTTGCTGTGTGAAGGTGAAGGGATTTATTAATTGTGTTTTACTGTGCCGATGTCCGTAAGTGATGTGAGCACAGAGTAACAATTAGCAGTGGCCAGAGAAGTGTTGACCCCAATTCCTAGAGGAGAGGATTTACTCTTCCTGCTGATCTGTCAGTAAGCAATGCTAAACTTTACCAAGAAACAACAAGTTTTTAGTCTGTAAGTCCTTTTGTTCATGAATGTGACTGAATTTTACTTTCCATCTGGCTCAGGTCCTGGGGGCTTTATGCTTATGCCTACTGATAAAGGCCAGGTGGTCAAGTTTTGGGAGCTGTCTGTCACTTCTTCAGAAATGGGATGTGGCTGTAAGTGGAGAGAAAAACAGAGAAACAAAAGGGGTGGGCAGGGGAGCAGAATTCCTCTCATTCCCAGCCTCTTCTCCTGTTCAAGCTCAGCAACACCTGGATGTTCCCTCAGTAATGGCTGCTCTGGGGATTCCGTGGAGGCTGCTGTGAGAAGCAGGAGTCTCTTTCATCAAGCAATAGCTTGAGAGTGCTTGGTGAATGTGCTGCAGCCTTTCCATTGCTGAGGTGCTTGTGTTGATTGAGCTGATGTGCCAGAAAGTGCTGTTTGCTGGGCTCTGTCCAGGAACCTTCCCCTAAAATGATACCTTCTCCTTCTCATGAAGGGATGTTCACATAATGTAGTTTCTGGCTATATGGTGGTGGTAGTCTGGTGCTTGTAATAATTTCAAGTCACATTGCTCACAGCTTGCCAAATGCATTAGCTCGCTTTTGTACCATGCGAGTCCCTATCTTGCAGTTCCTGCTTAACTGAGATGAATTGTGTAGGACAAGAAGGCACCTTGTGCTCTTTGTCATAAAATGTGTATCTAAATCTTAAACCTGGAATGTTTTCTTACAGAGCACAGACCTCTGGGCTTGTGGTAACTTTTGGCTGCTCTTATCGGGATTGACTTTAGTGACATTTGTATCCTCTTGGAGAAAAACAGTCATTCTTCAATAGAAGGCATTTAACAAAATGCACCTTCAGTGTTGATTAGTACATAAATTTTATTTAGGTCTGTGTTGTCAGTGAATCCATGTTTCAGCAAAGGAAACTTTTTGCTGGAGCAAATTGGGTCAAAACTATTGTACTGGCTTGAAGACAGGGTAAATGTAATGGAGAAGTTAAGCTGGTACTTGGCTTTTTCGGTGTCAATCCAGTGAACAGGTGGCTATTTACAGCAGTGTTTACTAAAGAGGTACTTAGGATAATATTTACTAACTAAGAGCAGTGGAGAGAGAAAGCAACCAAATATTTTTGTTACTCTGGAATTCACCCCTTGTCAGCCTGGGAGGGCAGTGGGCTCGGGGACAGCAGTGAGGCTGCAGCTTGTTTTCTTTGCTGTACTCACTTTCCTTCTTCAGCTCCTCCCAGAGAACAAGTGGTGTCTGTTACACTGATTGTAGGGAGTAGATCCTTTGCTAATCAGCTGTGGTGGAAAGCAGATGATCATGTCTACTCGCTAAATTCTCACTAAGTCTTCACTGAGGGCTGAATTGAATACTATTTACATATTACAACGAATCCTTGGAAGTTTGTTGCGAGTCATTTTCCTTTTCACGGTGACTTCTATAAAAATTTCCAGGTGTTGCAGAAGTATTGGAAGTACTTATCAATGTTCTATGAAAAGCATCTTAAGAATCTGAATTTTCCCAAGCTTTAGGTATTGTCCTATGATTTTGTAATGCCGATTGAGTGATTCAGCTGAATTTGTATCTCTCTCTGCTTGGGAAAATAACTTTGAAACAATGGCTTGCTTCAGTTCAGTGGGAGAAGTGACTGATGGATTGTACATCTTGCAGAGTAGCAGATACTGACCACTGTCCTTAATTCTGTCTAGTTTTTGAAAGCACGTTTAAATATTTTCCTGTTTTAAGGTTTCCATTATTTTTCTTACTTGATAAAAAGGAATAATAGATTCCAGATATCTTAATATTTCAGGTATCATATTTACTAATTTTGATCTTGAAAAAATTTGTTATTTTAATGTTTTGTTAACTCCTCAATATTGCATCCATCTCTAGAAAACTCAGTGTTTCTGTACAGTGCCTGACAAATGCTGGGAAGTTTAACTTTCAGCTTGAAAAGTTTAGGAGTTTATTAGGCACTGCTACATTCAGCAGAGCCCTTCCATTGCTTTCTTTAGGAACTGAATCAAGTCTGTAGTTGGTGTTTTCATTTCCTCTGAACCTAAAGGATTTTCAAATCTTGGTCACTATGCAACTGAACTGATTACTTTAAAAGTCTACGTTATTTGAAAGTTAACAACTTTATAGGCTCTTGTATTCCTTACAGTTAACTTTATACCCTGATAAGAAAGGTGAAAATTTTCATAAATATATGGTGAATGTACAAGTTAAAATTTGATGTCTAATTAGGTGTTCAACCTGTAACTGACCAATTAAAAAGGAAGATAATTAGATTAAAGCCTATAGGTTCAGGATACCATACAGATGTACTCAGAATAGATCTCTGGAAACTCCTGAAGAGTTGTCTAACACCAGAGCAGGGTAGGAATGTTTTGCTCTCAATTAGTCCGTGTAATTGGCTGCTGTCAGAGCAATACTGTAAAACAGACTTGCAATGTGACACCCGTGAATGAGATCTACTTTTGGTCTTAAACATTAATTGGGGTCAAATAATGTAATTGGGAAGCTCACTGTGGACCTAAGAGCAGTGTCAATTAAATTTCCTAATGCAGATCCTACCTGCATTTTATTGTAAAATTTATTTAAACTTATCTGGCTAAATCACAGATTCCCTGGAAAAAATAAATGAGGTATAACAGCCTCTTTTTTAAGGGAAGCTATTTGGTGAATACAAAACCAAAAAGAGTCTGGTTTACAAAACCTGTGAGCAAACTGCTGGTTTCCCAGTTATTCTTGGCATGGGCTTGATTTCAGTTTAGTATTTACAGAAAATAAAGGAACAAAAAGCACTGTGTGGAATGAAGATGTGCAATTTTGAGTGTGGCTACATGTTGTCCAATATACTTATGGAGCAATGTGATGGTATTTTTAAGATGATGCCGAAGTAATCAAGCATAGCATGGAATATTGTGATCTGCATTTGGCGCCTAACTCAACACTTTGCAAGCCTGATTAGAAAATGAACAGGTTTGTGCATGTAGGTAGCTATAAAATAAACATTGTAAACTACTGATGTACATAACTTTAGTTTGAATAGGAACAAAGTAAAATCCATTGTAAATTTAAAGAGTTTATCTTACATAGTTGCCATGTCTTTAATTTCATATTTGTACGGGAATGGTAACAATATAAATGTCTGCAGAGCCTGTTGTAGGAACTGGATCCCTCCAAAGGTTTCAAGATCGGCATTTCATTCTGTTAAAGTCTGGATTAACAGACCATTGATATTAGAAGGGCAAAGCTGGTTTGGAAGCAGACTCCTTAGAAGACCAGGGTAAGAATGAGAGACTACTAGCAAATCTGAAACATGCTGTTAGGTTTTGGACCTTTCAAAGACAAGTACTTTGAGATAAATGTGCAATAAAGCCTGTGTTTAATCTAGGAAGAGGAGCAATATTCTACTGGTAAAAAGCAGAAGGAAAATAAATTGCATCATCTATAACCTTTGCAGTCATAGGCTCAGTGAACAGAACATCAAAACCAAATGTAAGGAAAACAAGCCTCTGTATTCAATTTACCTAGTGATATCCGGCCTTACAAGAAGACTTAAGTACATTCATTCTTTTAGCTACAGTGTGAAAAAATCAGTACTGAGCTCAGTCTTCAATGGATGAATGTATCTAGGGGGAAAACTGCTTGAAGCTAGATCCAAGGTCTGTCAAAGTGACTGGAAATAGTTCCAGAGGCTCCAGGGACTGTAGAAGAGACTCTTAAACATGTAAATGAAAGTTTGATTGCTTTGGGTGAGCAGTGTTTCGGTTAATCATCCAGCAAAATAGATCTGATTATTTGGAACAGCAAATAGCCATTTGGTTTCTGACAGAATGCATGTTTAAGCATATCAAATGTGTTTGGAGTTAGTGAAGGAAGAATCTCAAGATGTTTGGGTTTGGTTTGGATATGCGTCCAAAGTCTGCGTGCTTTGTTAAAGCTCTTTATCTGCACCAAGGGCTTGTTGAGCAATGAGCCCTTTTGCATGGCTCTTCCAGCAGAGAGAGCCAAGAGTGCCAGAGCACCCAGGCTGTTGGTAAAGGGAATGAAAAGTTCCTGGGCAGGAGCAGAGGGTGTTTTGAAAAAGCTCAGCTTGCCAAAGCGCTTGTGTGAAGATAGTTTGACACAAACTCTCTGCCTCCTCGTAGGAGGCTGTCTGAGGCCACTGTCCAGCTCTGGGTTGTTGCCCTCCTTTCCTGCTTCAGACACAGCCCTCCAGTCACCCTGAGGGTCCGCTGGGGCTTTGGTGGCAACACAAACGTTTCTGGTTTAGTCTAACATGAAAATTTTACGACTGTCTTTCTTCACAGTTTCCTTTCAGGTGTGTGAATGTGCATGGGGATATGGCAGAGAGATGGTGGGAATTAAATCTGGAATTTACCTTCCAGCCCTGCCCAGAGCTGGTTTGGTGGCTTCATTTGCTCTCCCTGCTGGGCTCTTGAGAACATGAGACGTGCTGATGTCCTTCCCACACTGAAATTAGGAAGCTGCAGTTGTATGTCCAGGAGAACCTGACTGTGGCTGGCCCTGGTGAAAACTAGGAGATATGAAAGAGTCGTAGGGAGACAAAACTCTCCATGTTATGCCTGTTTTCTTTCTGTTGGAAAAAATCCTTTCTGCAGGAGGAATACAAAACAAGGAGAGCGAATCCTCCGCTGTACTGCACTTGCATAGCTGGAATTGTGCTTTATACTGCTGCCAGTGCAAAATACCAGTGATAGTCTGCTCATGAGACAGCCTGGCTCATAGGAGATGGTACCTCATGGAGTTTATGTTGACAAAATATCTGAATTCCCATTTTTCAATGAGATGAAACTGATCCAATGGAGCAACTGACATCCCTAAACTTAGAGATTGTGGCTGAAGTTATGATTGTGTGCGCTCTTACTATATTTGTCACTTTGAGTCTGACAATTTATGGAGCTCTGTCGCTGCAATGACAGAATCTGTACCTAATTTATAGAAGTTTTAGTCTTCTGAGAATTCATTTCTTAAACAGAAACCACCCAAACAAATTTTATTTTATATCTAATTAGAGTATAAGCAGGTAAATATGTGTCTAAGGACCATGGATTAACCTGAGGGTATTAAATGAAAAATTTGTTTCTTGATTGGTTTTGAAGAGGACCATAAAAAGTGCCATTCTGAAGAGAGCTGCCATCTTTTGTTGACCTGTGTGTGTGTGTTTTTTTGTTTGTTTAACGGGAGGAGTGGAAGTCGTCTTTGGCAAGGTTTCCTTGTCCAAGAATCTCTGATTATGACTGTTGTGCTTTAGCTGTCCTGGTGCCTGGTTCTGTGCCAGGATTTATCAGGATGGAGGATGTTCTTGGTGTGTGCTTTTTGCCACTAGCAATGATTTTTCCTAATAGGGCAAGTTTGGAAGGCTCATTACCAAGAAGGGAAGAACGGGGAAAGGAATTTTCAGTGCGATGTTTTTTTGTTGTTTGTTTGTTTGTTTTCCTTTTTCTTAAAAGGGAGATGGAGACAAAGGATGGAGTTAATATAAAATCTTGCTCTCCAGTTAGCCTAAAAGATGACCTGCAGGGTTTGGAATTACGGTATGTTCAAAGATATGTCACTGAAATAATGTAATGCCACAGACATTAGGCCATAATGACCTAAAAAAGTATGTGTTTAGTAGTTTGCAGCTGGAGTCAAGGAAGGAGCAAAACCGCTTGAAATGAGCCAGACCCACACATTCTGAAAATCATTATTATACTGAGAGCACTGGAGAGGAAAAATATTCCTACGAACAGTTTGCCTTTGGTTTAGATTAAATGTCACATGATTAGCGGCTTGCAAGGGTGCAAGGAGAGCTTTCGTAGAGGATTTGCGATTTTCTCATGTAGCTATCAGCTGTGATCTGAAAGATCATGACTGTGGTCCCTATCAATGGTAATCAGGAATTTTAGGAGATGTGGGTTTTTTTGGGTTTTTTCTTTAGCAAAGAGAGAGGACTTTCAAGAAACGGGAATTGATATGGGCCACCCAGAATAGGTGAGGGGTCTTCTGAGTGTCTTGAAATACTTTCTGATGATCAGAAGGTCCAAGTGAGGCATAACTGTGTGCTCGGTAGTTTACTGAATTAGAGATGGATTTATTAGTACCTTAAATTTCAAAGGTCTAATAAGGCCTTATTTTATTGCTAATCTTGCCTGTGTACCCACTAGTCTGTGCAGTCCGCCCAGTGCAAACAGCAGCATGGGTGAAGTCACTGTTGGTGGTGCTTTCCTAGTGACTGCCTTAGCAGTGGGCAAAGGCAGGCACTTGAGATGAAATAATTGCCAGTCCTGTGCTCTGACAGCCAGATCATTTTCCTGAGGTGTACCTTATTTGGTGCCTGATTCACCAGTGCTTGGCTGATACATCTGAGATTTAGCGGCAGAGCTTTCTTCTAGTGTTATCTCCATATGTTAATGGTCCTCAAAGCAGTTTTGACTGTGTACCTACCAGCTGGATGAATTGTTATTTATTCATCTTGTGGTGTCTTTCTGTACTTGCTTGTAAACGAAACCAATAATCCAATGCTCTTGCCTTCCTTTGGTGAGTTAGTGACCCCTTAATAACAAACTTCAGGTTTTACAGAGCACCTCTTATTACCCTGCTGCACCTGTGAGGACAAATTTTAGTTTGAAGCTTTCCCTGAAGAAGGGTCTGCATTTTCCAGAGCCTCTCCATTTGTTCCAGATCCATTGGCTTTAATAAGGGATCACCTATTCCTACAAATCTGGTCCATTTTACTGTATGAAATCCAATTTATTAACAGTTATCCCAAAAGTGAAGATGGTATGGAGAACTAAGTGAAAAAGTGTTTCTGATGTGGCTAGAAGTTATCCACTTTGATCATTTTTTCTAATGGAATGTGGGTGCTGTGGTGTTTGGGTGTTCTTGAACAGAAAAGTTTGTTTCCTTATTCCTAGTCTGGTTTCAGTATGTTCAGCAATTCCATGGATAATCTGCTCCAGAACATCTTCGGTTAATAAGAAGCTGAGAGATAAGCCTTGTGATAATTGATAAGTCATTAGCAGGACTCTGGTTCATCAGATAAGGCCATTAATGGTTTCACATTTCCTAGAAACTGGCAGTGTTGGGCTGAGTCACTACAGGATATAAGATGAGGAATTGTTTTGCAGTAGTTCGAATGCGATACAGATTTCCATCCAACTGTGTTTGTTTCTGTAACACGTACTGTGTTCACTTGGAATACTCAACTGGTATTTGGGTGCTTGCGAGGAACCCATATTTTATTCCCTCAGGTTTTCTATAACAGAAGCTGTGGCTTGTTCTCTCCTTTCTCTATTATGTGTCCTAATCAGTGGCTTTTCTCACTGGAAAGGTATTTCACTTTTTTTACCACATAGATGTTAGAACTGTTGTGATTCGAGCATCATGGAGTCAAGCCATTCCGTAACTACATTACAAATGAGGGGAAAAAAATCTTTCAGAACTCATTCCAGGTTTCTAATTATTTCTTTTTTTTTAATTTGAAATTGAGGGTTTTTTTGGTTCATTGGAATCGGAGTTGTCATTTACCTGGTACTTTATAAAAGTTCAAAAGACAGTAAAGACAATAACATTGCCTGACTTACACATTCAGAGCTCTTAATATTGGTACTGGCAATTTTATCCTGTTTCAAACACAGGCAGGTTGAAGAGTTGAATCTTTGATCTTATTAAAAGAACTGGGTCTTTTTTATTTCAAGTCATGTATCAATTGAACTGAGACAGTTACGAAATGACAGCCTGTGTCTCGCAGTATTTATATGAAAGGTCACTTTTAATGAAGTGATGGAGGTCAGGAGTGATTTCCAGGTTTCTTGGTATTGATTGTGCAGCCAAGATGCCCTCACGAGCACTTGGGCTTTGCGCTGCTGGGAGAGACCCCAGCAGTGCTGACTCCCACTGATGGAAACTGCTGCAAATGCAGCCAGTGCTCTGCTCCCAAAGTGAGGGATTAGCAACAAGACAGTAAGTTACTTTGGGAGTCTTTTGCACTCTTTTCATGTTGCTCCAATCGCACTTTAGGATTTTAAATTGCTGTTGATCAGTGGAATTGAACCTGTCTCTCAAAGGACCGTTCAGAACCAGTGACCTGTAGCATTCGTCCCTATCACCTTAGGGGATGAATGCTCCTTGTTGTTCTGTCTCCGTCCTGTCCTTCTGTCTTCTGCTGTTAAATATCGTTTAATGTTTCATACCGAGTTTGATAAATGAGCTTTTTATATTGAATAAAAGATCAGTTGTAAAATTTCCTTCATAGTCTCATTTTGGAAAAGACTGCACAACTGCAAATTCCTTGCTTACAGCGAAGCGAAGATAAAAGAGGAGATAACATCCTGGCTGAATTGAGCTATGAATTCTGATGGCATTGCGATTGAAAAGCAAGCCTATTTTTAACCTATTTCTCCCCATCCATAAGGGTAAGAGCTTGCTTGATCTCAACAGCATTGCGATGTGAGTCACTGAAGGCTTAATCTATACATCAGTACCTCCATCTGAAACACTCCTATGGGAATTCTACAGATCTGTTTACAAACATTTTTTAAATATGGAGTAAATTTTGCCTGAAAAATATTATGACTGCCTACCATACTAGGAGGATGTCCTCTGGCTATACATTAATGAACCATGCTTAATTACTGTAGCTGCTTTAAACCTGTCTCTCTGAGTAAAAAAAAATGCGTCTGGTGTTTAGTGTCTGAATCTTCTTGAGAGCTAAGCATATGAAACTTGTCGGTTTTACTGGGGAAGGTCGGTACCACCTGCACAGGCTGCTCCTCTGCCGGTGTAAAGTGTAGCCTTGTGTCCAGGGGGGAGATAAGGATCGTGCTCTGATTAGCATACAACTTAAAGAGTTAATTGCAGTGCTTAAGTGAGCTGATAGCATCTCAAACTACAGTCTTGAGAGTGTGGAGGAAGAATAACAGTAATTTGACTGTTTGAGATGGGAACACATCCTTTACTGATAAAAGCCAACATCACTGGTGTTGCCAGAGTTCAACTTGCTGTGCAAGGCGATGTCAAAAGCTACTGGGAAGAGCTGTTTGAAGCCTGTCGTAGCTGGAGCCTATTAATGTATGTCTGGACATGTGTTAAAGCTCCCTCATGATTCGGTATGGAAGGTACAGCTGTTGCATAAATAATGACTTCTTTTTATAAATGCTGTACTTCTGAGATAATTCTTTTTAAAATACTTGGAACATCTTAGAGAAATAGGCAACTGAAAGGTGGCAGAATCTGACCTGTACTTCCTAATTTTGAAACGCAGTTCACAAGGTAATAGTCAATTTTGAGATCAGTTTATCTGTAAAGCATACTGTGTGGAATGTAATATAATACAGTTTCATTCATCTTAAATGATGCATATGAAGTCATCTCTGCTATGTCGTGGGCACTAAGCTTCCTAGTGCAGGGGGTGGAAGAGACGACAGAAAGGACCACAGAGTGGAGGGAGATGTTGATGTTACTAAGTATGTCTCAAGATCTGTCAGGTCCAGACGTGTCACTAGGAAATCTGGAGACAATGCCTTATAGCTGGTGATTAGGGCTAAATCAACTGAGGGACGGAAGTGTAAACATTGGTTCTTAACTCTTCATAGATTGACGTGTATTTACGGTACTCACTGACAATTTAATTGGAGAGAAAACAGTGAGGAAAAAATAGCAAAGTGCAATCCTATTTAAACTAGCAGTTTGTAGCAGTCACTCTTGGGCAATCTCACGGTCCTTGTGAAAAAGGCTGGTCTTCTAAGGTCCTGTTAGATCAGTACGTAGTGACTTGTAGTAAATGTGGCTTCATCTTGCTTTCCCTGGAAATAAGGAAGGCTTTTGCTGAGTCACAGCTCTTTCCCAGGGCTCCTGGGCCAGGGCAGCTGTGTACCAACTCTTACACAATAGCCAACAATGCTTCGTGTCAGCCTGTAGCAGCAGAGCCAGAGCTTTTGAACCTTTCTGATCTTCAGTATTTTAATCACATTTTGTTTGGCCTGGGACTACGTAAAAATGTAAAAAGCACTCTGAAGGTCACACATTTCTAATTGACAAGGGAATCACCTGCATAATCTTTTTCCTTCAAAAACAGACAAGTCCTAAAATTTCGTTTTTATTACCGAGTGCTTTAGACAGTGATTATTCCCAATGACTTCTGCTCCTCTCTTTCCATCTCCCACATCAATTGATACAGAGGACTGGTTTGGGCACTGTTGTCGCTGTTTAATCCGCAGTGTGTAGTTGCAGGAAGGTTGCAGGAAGGTAGCAGAAACGTGCCCAAGCCAACTTCAAAAGACTGTCACTTGAAGCAAAGAATTGGCGGCGTTTCTGGCAATTAGTGACAATAGGGGCAGGCACCTGTGGTGAGGAGCTTTGACTTGAAGAAGCTGCTCTGAAAAACCTTTAAGCACTGTGGATTCCTAGTCTTAGATTTGAAGAGCTGACCTGCTTTGACAGAAATGACCTGCTCACCTCTGAACTGGTGACCTACAGGTGGGAAGAAGTATTGTTAGAGGCATGTAAGCAGAATGTAAGGCTGTGTTGTTTTGATGTTTGAAGTATCCATTTCATCTTGATGCAAAGAATAACAAAGGGGTAGTCTGGCTGATGAAAGGCAAAACTGCACTCGAGTTAGCTCAGCTAGAAAACTAACTTCTGCGAATATTTTTACCATGTGCATGGTGGAGATGTTTTAATTCATTTGTACTTAAAACCAAAGTCAAGGATTTTAAGACTCCTATTGTCCTTAACTATGCACATGTTCTGTAGCCTCTAAGCCTTTTTAACCTTGTAAAGTAACACAATTTTGCTTTAAAAATTAATGATGCAGAGCTCTATGTCATTGACTTCAATGGCAGGAGTTTCAAGACCTAACGTTTTTCAAGAACCTCGATTCTTGTGGATTGTGTTACTTAGGCACAGAGCAAAGGGATGCCAGAGAAATCATGTGAAGAACACAGCAGAACAGTTCTTTTAGGAGCTGTGTTGCTTGTTAAGGAACTAATGAGAGCTGGGGAAGTCATAAGCCATCCTCTGAGAGGAGCTGGGAGCAGTCAGCTGCTTCGATATGGTATGTTCCTGCTGGATGTGACTATTATTACAGGAGAATTACAGCAGTACTCTGCTGCCAGAAGTGAAGGGAAAGAACCATCACTGGTTTCTTCAAGTGCTTGAGATTGGCAGAAACCTATGGTTTTTTAGGTGACAACTCATTGGAAGGGATAAAAGGCTCACAAATACATGTGTTTATTAACCAGTAAAATTGAATTTTATTACACATTAGCTACCAGTTGATGCTTAGAAATCAAGTTCCAAACTGAATTAAAATGGCAGAAGTGTACACCACCTGTCTTTCTAGAGACTTACTAAATTTTATAGGATACACAAAGTCACATGAAACTGGAGTAGCTAATTTCAAAATAATTTTAATAATGACTGATCCATTTGAATTTAAGCAGATGAAGGATAAGCTGAAGCAGGGATAAACTGAAAAGGCCATGTGCTGAGTCCCTTCATTATCTACGTGACTAGAAACTACTGTCCTTTATCATCTGCTGTCTCTTTTTGCTATCTCCCTCTTTAATTTTCCTAAATGGCTGATGCACTGCTGCTGAGATAAGGTATTTAATATGGGAAAGGATTTAGATGTTCCTACAAGACCAGTCTAGGCTCCCTTTTTTTAAAATGTCATCTTGATTTGTGCTTTTTTTCTTCTCTCTAAGTAATAGGCATAGGGATTATGAAATGAATCTGGAAGCTAAATTCCACTAACAAAATCCTTGTATCCACTGGTAACATAAATAACAATTGGTTCATAGTACAATAATCCCAGATAGTAACCACTATGAGAAGACTCAAACTAAACCTCATATTAGGTGCATTACCTTTAAAATAAACATTTTAGAAGCTGTAGATCCACATATATTTCATTTGAGATAGTTATCTAGTTTAACTTGTTTATGACATTTTCTTAAAAAGCAAAGGAAAGCATCCTTTATATTAAAGAATCACCCATAATAGATATATACCTGCTTCTTGTATGTCTTAAAACTCATCCTGTAGCAATCCCGTGGACTTTCTCAATGAAGTATTGAAGTTTAGTTTCTACCCTCACTGTAACCATGTTCTGTCATCTTTAAAAATGTGGAGGAGCATCTTCTTCCCCATCAATGTATTGTGCAGATGGTGGGGGTCCCTCTGCACAGAGGAATCTGCAGTGCACATCAGGAGGTGTCCACACACATTTTAGGGTGGATCACAAGTGCATTTCTGAAGTGAGTCTCCATGCCCCCTGCTTACTGGGAGTTGATTCCATTCACAGGCCAGTCTTGGAGCTCACACAAACATGACAAATGTGCTTCAGAAACAAAACTCAAATGCCCCAGCCATACTGGGTGTTCAGCTGTGGGGAACAGATCAGAGCCTGTCTGAAGTAACCCCCCCAGACTGAGTACAGTGTTGACAGGGGTCTTCTACATCAGCTTCTCACCCTGCAGATCTGTTCCTGTTGTTCAGCAAAACTTGCAAAGGCAGATAGAGCTTCAGGGTAACAGGAAATGCAAGGGCGTTACAGCAAAGTGTTCACGTTCCAAAGAGCTCCTATAGAACTGGTTTTGGTAGGTAGTGAATTCCCAATCACTGGAATGAGCTCGGGTCACATAACACAACAGTAGGACAGTGGTTACTTGATTTTCCTCAATAGTGGGCCAAAGGGTAGAGAGTTTACCTCACAAAAGTGTGGTTCTTTCGTGTGTTGCATCCTTGTCAACAGCTGTCTCAGAAATCAAAACTAAGAGTTTAATCTTATGGTTTGCTATAGAAGTAAGTCTGCATGAAAAAAGCACAAGCTTGCAGTAGCCTGTTCTGGAAATTCTCTGGTACCTTTCTGTAGCTAGAGGGAGGGAATTAATGGATGCAGCTGCTAATTCTATAATATTCTAATGAAAACTTTATTTTTATTTAAACTTACCTTTCGTGGGCCTTCTGCTTGGGAATAATAGTTAGTAGGAAAATTATCTTAGTTGTTAAAGTAGTGTGGACAGGGAGATTAATTTCAGAGACTTGATCTCAGCTTCTACCTGGAGGGAGAAAATGAGAAATAAAAAGTTCAGAACTCGAAACTCACAGGTTGACTGCTACAAGCAGGACTACCAGTGTTGTTTTCTTGCAGCTTCAGGAGAGTTGTGCTGCAAAGCAAAATGTTTTGCTCACTACAGCATATGAAGGACTTCAGTTGCAATGTTCTGAGTCAAGGTCCTTTGCATCGTGTGTGATCGATTCCTAAGACCTGCAGGGTACAACCTCTGCTCCAGAGCGAGCACAGTTGCTGTCCCTCATTTAAAATTAGTGTTATTCTCTTTTCTCTAAAATTACACTGTCGAAGTCTCATCAATTTGGGTAGTCGTTGTCAAGGTGCTTTCTGTACTTAGTATGTGAATTAGTATAACATTTTTTCCACTGCAGCAGCTGATACACAGTGCCATGCGTTGTTGGGAATTGTATGTGCCCTTCCATACACCTGAGGAATATTTGGTTCATGATATAGTTCAGGCTATGTTGATGAAAATAGATGAAGAGCACTTGATTCTTACAGAGTCAAGGCCTCAAGCTAAGGTTGGTTGTGCCGGTAAGGTAAAATGCTGGAAAGCGAATTTTTTTTTTTTAAAGTTTTTAATAATCAGGACTCGGTGTTTTGAAAATGGTATATTTATAGGCAGCTGCTGTTTGTACAAGAAGGGCAGATGTAAATAAAGGGGTTTTTTAAAGGTGTAGTCTGCTATTGTCAGAAGAGTTGTATTGAAAGGTATGCGGGAGAGGTGGATCCAGTTATGGATGGGAATTGCTATTTACTGTTTTGATTTGTAAGAAGTTATCACAGGCAATCAGCCATTCCCTGCCTTTAAGATGAGGGTGTTTTGAGGCAAGTATCACAAGATAACTCTGGAGACAAGCACTGACATAGATCTCATTTATCCTTGCCTTGAAGCTGGAAGATGCCTGTGCTCTAAGGAAACTAAACAAATGAAAGCAGAAGAAAAGAGTGGAAGGTAAAACACGAGACTGTTAGGCAAAATTAAAGAGACATGGAAGATCACTTAGTCAAATCTTGTGGTTTTAGTGTAGTACCACAAATACAGTGCTCTGAGCATTCTTACTCCTCCTTCATTATAATTCTACACCACATGCTGAATTTTCACCTCTGTGGTTGAGATCCCTTGGAATCACCTTGATCTGCTTTACTGCTTTGCTCTTAATATATTACGTAGGGGGTCTTTTTGGCTTTCATCCTTCTGTGGTGGCAGAGATAATGTTGGCAGGATACAGAAAACTTAAAACAGGATGCACTCTCAGTCTTTATGGAAATTCCAATTATTTTCTGCTTTTGCTGCAAACTGGTGGTGAAATTGTTCTAAAACCAACACACAGGACTGAACATCTTTAAAACAGTTGTGTCTTCTGTTGAATTAATAAATAAAGAAAAGGTAAGTATGCTTTCAATGTTTCTTATTTCTGCTAATTCTAGGACTATGTTGTGTTGTATATGAATAAGTAGAATAAATTTTCAGTGAAAGGACAGAAAAGCGTCTAAAATTAGAAGATTATAGGTCTCAAATTTGCTTCGAAAGTTTGTATCTTTGCCTAAGAAAAACAACATTAGAACAGAATTGTGTTGAGGGATTTGTATTAGATTCTCTGAGCATGTGTTCTGTCTTCATGCTATTGATGAAGCTTGAACAATTTATGCCAGCAGTGCCCAGCTGTTCTTTTTTGAAGTTTTGAATATTTCCCTGTAAAGATCCAGAAAAGTGAAGCTTTGGAATTCTGTGGGGTTATGTTTTTAGTATCTCAGGCAAGTGCGTCTCAAGAGAAGCCCATATTTGTAACAGGATGGTGTCAGAGCTCTCAAAGTGAATACTGTATTTTCCTTGTGTTACTGAACTTAAATGCAGAGGAGTCTGCCAACATCACCTTTTCTAGCTGCAGTAATTAGTATAAAGACTGAATAGGAAATAAAACCAGGACGTGAGCAGTCTTGTTTACTCAGATAACCAAGAGTTAAACCAAAATCACCAGTGTGATTCAAACTGGTGAGGAGGCCTGGCCCATGGTTATGTTCCTCTTCTGCTAAAAGTACATCAAGTCCCAAACCTGGTAGCTTAGCCTGAAAGTAGTACAGAATAGCAGTTTCTTTTTCCTGTCAGGTAATTCCCTGCACTAATAAAGCAGAGAGAGGGTGAAGGTGGAGTTGTTCTAATGGTCTGAGTGAATCCTGCATGTGCTCACTTTCGTTTCATTGATTAAGTTTCAGTCTGTATTACACTTTTAGATATGTTTGGTGATTATTCTTGAAAAACATGTGATTAATCTTTGCCTAAACTACTTACCTGTAAAGTTAGAATAAATTCAGCATCGAGGCCTTCCGAGCACAAATTAAGATTTGAAAACCACCGCTTCCCAATATTATTATTATTTTCAGAAAGCTGTTCCCAGGAAGATTTGTCTGCAAAATGCTGATTGTTCCAAGAGCTCTATTTGGTTATACATTTTGCTTAGCATTTGTTAGCATGTAGTTTTCTGAGTCAGCACTAAATCAGACAAGGGTAATTGTTCTTCAACTGTTGCTATTATCTTGCTTAAGATTTCTCATTATAAAATGCTCTTAAATCAGTGCCTGTCAAAGAATCAGATTAGTGCCTGATTAGATCTGTCAAGTTTCATCTTCCAATGTGTTTTGTGCCAGATTTGGATTTGAGAATGAACACTTACACTATTAGAAGTTAACATATGATACAATTGAAAGCTCTGTTGAGTAATTACATTTTTTATTTCGGGTTTGTTACCCTAACACAAGTACAGTGGGGCACAAATGGAAGGCTCTAATATCAGAAAATTTACTTCATGATGTCATGGGCTGCATCCCTCCCAGAAGAATTTATGTTAATTGTCACACAGTCTTGCCAAAATCCTGAGCCGTGTGCAGTAATGAAATCCTAATAGCAGCCAGCTGGTTTTAGAGGCATACACCCAATGGCTTTGACATTCTTCAAAGAAGAGATGTTTCTCCTGCAAGGGCTGGCTCTGAACTCATCCCTCATCCCACTGAGAGGAGGGATGCTCCAGCAGCTCTGCAGAGCTGTGCAGTCTCTGCAGGTTCTGCATGTGGCAGGGAAGGGGCAGTGTGTCCATCTCCCTCCCAGCTTCTCTCAACTGCTTGGCTGACCCTGAGCCAAACGTCTGCCTCTATGTTGAGTTGAACTGCATCACAAATTTCTAATTATCCCTTACCTTCTATTTTCCCAGGCTCCAGCCCTGGGAAGACCATTCTCTGGTGCATGTTTATTTATAAATGGGTCATTTCCATGTGGCTTTGACCTCTCCAGTTGGCTTCAAAATCTAAGCTGTGCGTGGAGGAGTCAATTTTCTACCTCACTGCAGACATATTCAAACCCTTTGTGTTTTAGGGTGGGCAACATATCTCAGCAAGTATCTTCTTTCCTGAGATTGACTTAGAGATCATAGGGAAATTTGTGAGTTCATCTTCCCACTAGTCAGTTTGTTCAGCTTCACAGCTGATAGTCCTGGACAGAGAGAAAGGATGCTGTGTTATTTTGGGATTAATTCTAAAAAAAAAAAGGTAATAAACCAGTTTACCTGCTGATGCATTCAGGCTCTGAAGAAGTAAACTCTGCAGGTAGATGTATTCACTGGTGTGAGCATCAGTTCATGGATCAGTTCCTTCACTGGAATTTGATTTCTCATTGCCTGTTTACCTATCACCTGATGATCTTTATTAGTATCTGTATGCAACAGCCCTGCGTAGATTTACTTGAAAGCCCCATATCTGTTCTCTGTTGCCAGTCCTTATTTATTGATGTGTTGATTACACCTTGTTGTAGACAAACCTTGGGCTGTAAAACACTGATGTGAGCTGTCCACCCATGAACATCCAGCAGCTGTCCCTGCAGGGTGTTTAGTGGGAAGTGATCTCAGGGCATATTGTCACCAGCAGAGAGAGTTCCATAGGGCCCCTGAGCCTGCTATGGGAATATCTTCTGTGCTGGAGTATCCAGCATGAAGCAGTGCCCCTGAGATACTCCTGGGTGTAATTTGGCACTGGGTATCATACCAGGGCATACAGGTGCATATGGAGATGAGCTGCTTGTGGAGGTGATGGCAATCCTGAGCAGGGAAAAACCCAGCTATTTACTGCCCCAGCAACAGAATCAACGGCCCCTGGAGAAAAAACCTCCTTTGTTATAGTAGACCAAATGAGACTTCTGTTTAAACACTAATAAATAAAGGGCAGAGAGGGAACTTGTTAGTAAGATGGTGAAGATCCAGGTGAGGGCTGCTGATTGCCCTAGGGGAAATCACACTGCTGAAAGCAGTAGTGATGTTAGATAGAAAATCCTCCCTAGGAATAAATAAATTGTTCTAGGTCCATTAAAATATTTGAGAAATAGATATAAGTGGGAATACCTGAGAATCTTTTCTTTCATCTCTAAGAAGTAGGTGAGCATACTGTGCTCTTCACTTGGGACAAATAAATCCTGCCCTACACCACCCATGAGGGGAGGTTGCTTCCAGCCCATGACACCTTCAGGCCCTTATGCTTTTTAACAAGGATAGCCACCACAGTTTTATACACTGTGTTTGTCAGGGCAGTGCACACGCGAGGTAGCACGGTATTAAATCAGCCAAGGAAGAACTTTTTGGTACTTCTTCTTTTCCTCTATAAGAATTCTTGTGCAAACTTGCCACGTTGCACGCATGTCTTAGCTGTGCATACTGTCATCTTTCACATTGTACTTTTGGCATATTGGTAAATGCTTAAGCAAAACAGTATCAGAGCAGGGAATGTAACAATTGGTTTCTAAGAGATATACCAGAATGAAAATGATAAAAGCAACAACTCCACCGTGAGAGGTGTAGCTGTATAAACAAAAGTTAATATTAGATACCTCTACATTCTCTGGGAGGAGAGGGTAGAGAGATCATAATGATTATTTTTTCTTCTACTCAACACCAATGTAATGATCTAGAGTAGTAATGTGAAAGAATGAACACACACATGAATAAAGGGAATGCTTTTCAGAGAAGTGAATGACAAAAGGCAGAATAGAAATGAAGAATGAAGTCTATTCAGCAATGGAAGTTGGCTTCCACCAACTGGATAGGGGGAGAAGAGAGGTGGCTGCCTAATAGATCTGAACTCCTCTTTACATTGTTTTTGTGTAAATATATTAAAAAATGAACATGGAAAGTATGGGATTTATATTTCCTGTGACAATGGAAAACAAATGTGGACAGGAGGCAGGATCAGCTCCTTGTGCTCCTCTAGAGTTCCTGTGGAATGTAGTGCCAAAGATTCCCTGCTGTTGTGCTCCGGGGTGTGCGTGGCCCTGTCTGGGCATGGGGCTCACCCAGTTCTGGCTTTTATGCTGAAAACGGTCAGAACGTGGTTTGAGGTAAAAGGGCTGTGTTTCCCTGCTGAGGCACAGGGTGCTGCTTCTCTGGCATGCTAGAAATAATACAGCGGGGGGTTTAATTTTTTTTTTTCTTGCCAACAAAGGAAAAAATACTGCATCCAGTTCATGATACTTACTAAAACAGGAGATTCCCTAAATTTCTTCTTTGTAATGAGTTCAGCAGTACTTTTGCCTCTATTTGATGTGAGGGATATCTTCTGCTTCCATAGGTGCCTTTTTACTGTCTTTGTATCAAAATAATTACTGGTGTTTTGGTAAATGGGAGGTGGGGTCTATAGACTTTCCAGATGTACTTATCTGATTTCTGTGGGTTTCCTTACAAACCGGGAAACAAGAGAGAATTGCTTGGAGATGAGAGCAATGGTACAAAGTGCCAGATTTCCACCAGTGCCGTATCCAGCCGGGTCTGTGCCCCCTGAGCTGATGATACATCAGGAATCCAGTTCTACCTGGTGGTGTCCCAGCAGCACCCTGTCTGTACCACTGATGAAATTTAAAGTCAGTATCACATCCAAGGCCTTCAGAAGAGATCAGTGTGGGCAAGCTCAAAACCTCTGGGTTTTTCGTACGCTTCCCACCTGGGTGCCTGTGTTTTCAGCCATTTCCTGTACCTATGCAGAGTGGTTCCCTGACTTTTCTTGTCATCACATGGAAAGCTTGTTCTCACTGAAATGTCCCATGCTACAGATTTTCCCTGCCCCAAGAGTTCAATCTCAATCACCTCCTCTCTGTGGGCTCCAGTACACTGGTTTTTCTTAAGAAGCCAAATACTGTGATCTAGAATTGAAGGAGTGTTTCTAATCTCCGCACTGTTAAGGGCTGGTATAATGAGAAGGAACAGAAATGACCTCTGGAGTTGTGTGCAGCCTGATGAGCTTTCACGAGGCTTTCAAATGCCTTGAGTTCCACACAAATGACTATAAATAATTGCCTAGGTTGGCCTGACCTCGGGTTGTCTGAGAAGATGATCTGATAATGGCACGAGTGACTCTGATTCTGTTCTGAGGCTGAGATTCCGTTTAGGATTATACTTATTTGAACTCTCTGTAATTTAAGTAGAAAGCTTTCTGCATGTGCCAGTACTGGGAACACATTTTGAACACAAAGGTCACTGATGTGGCAGTTGAAATCATCATGAAATAAGTCACTTGGGAAGTGAATTTAAGCAAAACTGAAAAGTTACCTCCTGTTTGACAATGAAGTTTTCTTTCCCTGGTCTCTCAGCCCTGGTTTGAGTTGCCAAGTTTTGTAATAACTCCTCAGTTCTGCAGACTGTGTATGGGGCAGATACCCCTCTGCAGGACCTTCAGCAGGGATCTCTGCACGTTTTGGAGTACATGTCAATCTAACAGCAGCCTGCAGAAGGGCAAGTTGAGTACCACGTCTTTCCCTGGGGGGCATCCTTGCCTACTTTCTCTGTCAGTGGCAAGCAGTGCACATTAGTTTCCAAGAGTTACTAACCCAGTTCATGACATGTGATCCAAGAAAAAAAAATTACCAACAAAAGCAGTCTTTATTACAACCTTGCTTAGTCACACCTTTCTTTTTTTCCGGACAAATTATGAAGAACAAAGCTAACTGACTGGATGATCTTTAATGTCTTTTGCAACCTAAATGGTCCTATGACTTGGTTTTTTATTTAAACCACTGTTTTGCAGAATGGGTAGTGTCAGGAATAGTTCCATTACTTGCTGTCAGTCCACCCCAAAGTGCTCAGAACTCACAGCATTTCATCAGACACGATCTTGATATACAATAAAAGAATTCTTTGGATTTAGACCTGTTACAATGCCCCTGGTCCCAACCAGAAAGATGTGAAACTTGTTTTTTTGACAGAGTTGTCAAAATTTTCTTGTCAATGTATCCTAAAAAAAATCATCTTCAAGGGAGATGGAAAATAGTGTTAAAACAGTAGATTTGGAAACAGTTCCTCAAAGTGGCTATGCCTGTGACTTGGTGTGGCATGGCTGCAAATTTTGGGGTTTTACAGCAAATGATGGTTTATAGATCACTGTAGAATGGAACAGTTTAGGTAATGGGATGAATGTACTGCTGGGAGGGGCACAAACCACTTCAAAATGGCTCAGCCAGGCAAACAAACAGGAGCGATCCCGCCAGGGAAGGTATTTGCTGTGGCTGATGGTTGTACATGCGGCAGAAAAAGTTTGGGAACTCCCTGGCTTGGAATAAAAACTCCCTGCAGGTAGATGGTCTGAGCAGATTAGCTGTGGCCTGATTAGGCCAGGCTGTTACTGAACTGTTTTGTTTGCTGGTACCGTCTGAAAAATCTTTCTACCTCACACAAGCCTGGGAGAAAGCTCCAGGGAGATCCATGTGTTATTTTGTGTTTCAGTTCTTCCCAAATGATTGTAAAAATAATTTAATATTACTGTTTTGAGGAATCTCCTAAAGAAGCCCATGAAAACTTTAATTCTCAACTCTACTGCCTTTTCTGAAAAACAGAGCTCTGCTTATCCTTTCTTTTCTTAGTCCGGTGTGATCCATTGTGTGACATAACTGTGTTTGGGGCAGCAGACTTTTTATTGGCTGTAGTAATAATATGAATCATGAATAAATCAGTTTGCACTATCATAAACAGAATCACTTGGGGGGGGAGATTTAATTAGGAAGACTATGGGCAGGCTGCAAATGTTTTATAGGTGTGAGAAGAGCGACAGACGGAAGAGGACATTCCACAGTCCGGATTTCAGCTCTTCACAAACTGTTTGTAACCTATTAGCTGAGATTTTCAGAATAGCTGTAGGATTTAGTCATGTCTTCCATTGAGGTGTAATGGGCGATAAGTTTAAATACCGTGCATTTAGGAAAAAAAAAAAGGTAGAGAACATTTTCAGTCATTACTGAAGCGTACTATGGTACATTTGTGTGAGGATCAAGAAAAGACAGGTGAGATCTACTGTATGGGTAGGCAAGTTTCCAAGAGCATTAACATTTTATTTTAAGAGATGAATAAAACCCTCAAAATTGCTCTAGACTTGGCAGGTAAGGATTGTTATGCTTCATCTTGCCTCTTGGCCAGAAAGCTCAGTAAGTGGGAGCTTGCCAGATACAGCAGTCTTCCCCACTACCTGAATTTAATTTAAACCATTCTGTGCAGCCCTGATTTTAATCCTTTCATTTTGGTTTTGAGTTACCGCATATATGGCACAATGGAAATATTTTTTCAACCTTAAATTAGAAACACATTTTAGGAGACAAAAAAAGTGCCTGTCTTTAGTGCAGAATGAAACATCTTTAACTGTTAGATGAAGCGCAACCGTTGGACCATTTTACTTTAAAAGTTTATCAGTAGAGAAACGTGGATTTTCTGTGATGTGCTTTTTCTTGCGCTTTCCCCCTTCCAGTTGTACACATTGCACAAAGTGTTTCTTCAGGGTGGCCAAACTTTGTGATGGTTAGCAATAAATATGTTTTAAAATAACTAGAGGCAGAAGCATGAGACATCAAAGGTAAAAAAAAAAAAAAAATCTGTGTTCGTCTTTATTTTACACTCTGTGTGTAAAAGCGATGGTGGGTTTTTAAAACTGAGATGTTTTTATTTGCCATAAATGCTGGCAATGGTTTTGTCACCTCCAAGAATGAGTGTTTCCAGGATGTTCCATCAACTTTGCTCTAAAGCAGTGCAGAACAGGAGGTATAAAGGCTGCAAACATCTGAATCCGAGTAAAAGCTGTGGAGACAATGAGAGTTGCAACTAAATCTTCAATTTTGCTGTCCAGGTTGGCCTTGTTTCTTCCTCAAGGAAAAGTCAGGGGCAGACTTTATAGTTTTGTCTTGAAAATTGTCTTGAAAGACAATTTTTTTGTTTCTAAAATGTTCTCATGGTAGTTTTGTCAGCTAAAAAGGGTAGAAAATTCAGATCTTTATGGAACTGCTAGAGCACGTGTGTGAGAAGCACAGTGAAAAACCTGTGTTCAAACAGTTATCAGCAATCCACTGTCAAATGGATGGATATATTGGGGGGGATTTCACAGAAATCCTGGGCATGGCTTGTCTACCAAAAACACAGTGTGAAGAATAAAAGGCGTGGATACATCTGCAGATAACAGGATTCTAGTCAAGAAGGATGAGCAGGGGGTCACCCGTGAGCAGGAGGAACCTGTTGCATTCAGAAGCCACACTCAGTGACTAATGAAGATCAGGTACTACAGTGCCACAGTGAATGTCCCTTGACTGCATTGTGCTCGTGAAAAGAAAAGCCCATTCCGTGCTACAGTGGAATATCAGAGAGTTACTGGTGAGACTTGTGGAACAGCCACCTCACTCAAGTAGTGTTTAGAATCAAGCATGGTGTGTCCTGTCCTGAACTCGGCCTTTCTGAGTGGATGAGCGGAGATGATGCAGAGTTGAGCACTGAGGATGTTTTAAGGTCTGGAAATACCACTCAGGGTCCAAGTCGCTGGGATGATGCTCACCGACTTGTTACAAGAAATTCCTGGAAATTGATAAAAGCAACTTGTTGGGTTTTTTTTAAGTGAGCTTTATGTAGCATTTTAAACATGCAGATTTATTAGAAAATCAGGTGTGTATTAATATAATTTGTGGACTTTTTTATGCTTGCATGTTGGGAGCAGAACATGACAACAGAAAGGAGTAGTTGCTATGCAGTTGTGGTCAAAGGACTGTACTCAGTTCTTTGAAGGGCAAAAATGTCTCTGCACATCAGGGTAGTATGGACACACCATGACTGGGACTGCTGAAACCTAATGTGTAGTACCAGCTAGTCCACAGTCCAGGTTCCAAAAGGTTGGTCAGTGGGATTCTTATGAGGCTGCTGATGGAAATGCACTTGTTTAACAAAAACCACATAAACAACACTTGGCATAGTTTTAGAAAGATCACTTTGAAAAGTGTGTCTTTTGAGAAATTCACATATTAGGTGATCTTACTCGTGCTTATTTCAGTTTTTTTAATTTTGTGAATAAGGCCACTGGTAAAATGGAACATTTCTATTATGCATGGAAAATGGTGGAGTGACCGGATTTAAAATGCAGCTTCCCTGAGTGCTGGTGTGCAGAGAAGGTCATGAAGTCGCCCATGGGTGTTGGCCAGGATCACATCTGACATGGTCATGTTTAAAGACAAAGCAAAATGAAAGAGAGGAAGGGACCAACAGGGTATCACCGGTGAAGAAAGATAATCTACAACATGCTGGCTACCCTATCCAAGTGTAAAAAGGCCAATTAGCTCTGCTTATCCTTCCCTTCCTGTTGTTCCCAGCCTGGGTGTGAGCCACTCACAACTTCTTAAGGGTTTGAGCAACGAGTTGCTTTTTCTAAGGACTGACAGGAAATCATTTAATAAGCAGGGAGGAGGGAGAAGTTTCCTGTTCTACCTACTAACTATATCATTCCTAAGCTAGAGAGAGAAGACAGCGGAGTGGGCCAGACCACCACCCCCAGCGTCCTTACGTGTGTTCCTCAACAGTGGAGGTCTAATGACCCCGATCACATCCCCATGGCTTTTGCCTTCATCTCAGTTAGACCCCTAAAAGCTGTATATTCTTTTAAAGAATTAATAAGTTGAGTGTTTTCCTTAAGTTGCATGGTAATATAACAGAAGTGCTTTCAAGGCCGTGACTGTGGGATTTGCTGTGCAGAGGGACTGGATCAGGAACTCAGGACCATTGTTGGAACCTCACAAACACTTAAGGACAAATTAAGCTCAAGTGAAGCCTATTTTGCAATACATATAAAAAGTGGAAATGGGATTGACATATCTTTGTCTTGTCTTCCACCATTTAGTATCAATAATGAACTTTATTACTTTGGCCTGTGAGGGCTTTATTACTTTTAATCCTCAAGACACCAAGATGAATGCCAAGAAGTTCACTCTGTGTGGGAATGCCGGGGACTGAGCAGTGCCTGCCTGAGTTCAGTTTGAGGCAGTGACAGTCCCCATAACCTCACTCTGCTCACCAGGGGCAGCTGAGCAGTCACTGCACTCCCCAGCTCCGTGCTTTGCTTTGGCACTGGGGCACTGTAGCAAAGTGTCTGCATCCAGACACACTGGGATAGCAGCAGCAAACACGGCTAGTCCGGGCCCTGCTGAGAAGGTCTGACACCAGCAGATGGCTAAAATGCATGAGGCAGTTACATAAATCTTACTAATGCTTTTGGGGTGTTTATCTCCTGAGTTTTTTAGGACTTATTCTCAATACCAGTAAACTTAAAATACGCTTACAAATTCGCTACAGAATGTGAAACTTAAAGTTATGTGAAAATATCATTCTATTAATTTGAGTGTATGAATGGTAAGCAAAAATTTTGTCAAAAGCCCGTGCTAAATTTAGACCTTCGATACTTTAGCAATCCTACTGAAGAGTTACCTGGAAAGTGTAATGTATTTTTTAAAAAATACTTGCTGCATAGTATTTCACAATAAAAATGTTACTGAATAAATCTCTGCTCTCAATGGAAAACACACGAACTCTGCCGTGCTTCCAAGTATATAAATAGTATTATTCAATACTTGAAGGCAAATTATTTGCTAAAGACCTACCATTTGTTTTCTGAAAGCAGTGTGTATTTGTTTCTCGAGCAGACATCCTCTGCGCTGCTGAGAACCCTCTCGGAAAGCACAACACTTCAGAAGGGTCCTGAGGAAGGATGTGACAAAGTTCTGCAAGATGTGACATCTGGTGGATGGCCTGCTCCCAGTGACCCAGGGCCCCTGTCAGGTACAGTGATGAGTTCAAGTTTATTGAGGTTTTTAACAAATTTCAGATGACTTGATTAAAATCACGAGCGTGCAGCCCGCTTTCTGTTGGCAGTTAACTTTTCGGTGCTGCAGTGGGCGGCACAGAAAACTTAGGTTCTGTTTTAATTTTGCTTATTGTCACTTGACAGCACTGCATTATTAAAACTGTGTCATCTTCAAGATCTGAAAGAGAAATTCAGCAGGCCAGAAGTGTAGCATGTGTTGTTACATTATATCTCCTCCTGCTTCCAGGATAGGTGTGTTTATTCTGGTAGTCTTGTACAGCTGAATGTCTATTCCGTAATTAGCTACAAGTTTTTTAAAGAGTCCCAAAAATCATGAGATTCACCTGAAATGTTTTTCAGTGCAACATATTTTACTGCTTTTTTTTTTTTCATTTTCTACTTCTGACAAGAACCAAGAACCTCCTCTCTTAAATTAAATAGTTGATTGCTTGCAATGTAGAGGTTGCAGTCTTCTGTGACTGCAAGAACTGAGGCTTTTTCAGAAGTCCCAGAATTTGCAAAAATTAATTAAAGATGAGCTTAGAAGAGTTCAGAGTGGTATTCTTTAGTAAGACTGGAACTATTAGGCAATCCTTGCTGCAGTAAGCTGGCAGTCAGAGTGTTCAGTTGGAAAAGAGAGATGTGTGCTCCAGGAATGCTGCTTGGTCATCAGTACCCTAAGAACCAACCCCAGTTTCACTGTTCTGACTGTCCCTCAGGAGAGAATATCTTTATACAAATAAATACCTGCAACTTGATGTTGAGAATACTGCTCGTTACAGACATGGGAAAGTTTTGCTTGTTATTATGTTTTCCTTATGGTTGTTTTGAAAGTGAGTTAAAGGGAAGTGTTGTTCTTTTGTTGTTTCTGATATTGTCAGTGATCACAAGTTCTGCCCATTTTCAGCTGTTTCTCCCAGTAATCCCCATAGACAGGTCTGTGGCCACCTCACATCTCAATCTGAGAGGCTGACAATAATTTGAAATTAAAATCTGTAAGTTGAGGGGAAAAGCAGTGGAAAGATCAATGGTTTTCAATTAAAATGAAATCTTGCCAGGCCTGTTTCTACTATTTTGCTTTTATATGCTGCCACAAATATTCTGTTCAGAAGTTACAGACTGTGTATCCTTTGTGATTTTTCCCAAGTCATTCCAGTAAATTTTCTTCCCCATTACTTGTGGCTGAGCTACTCAAGCAGGGGAAGGCTTGTTTGCTTGTTTTTATTTTGTTTTCTTCCTGAGCTGCTCTGTCTGGAATTTCAGAGCAATGGAAACTTTTGTATATGTGTAAAGGGGTGAAACTTCTGCTGGCAAGGGTTGGAGTGCTTCGTTCATATAGCTGTGGAAACTCCAGCAGAGGCATAATTGTTAATAGAGATGAGGACGTATCAATCTGCCAGTAATTGGACTGGGACGCAGATAAACACACATGCCCACTGACTGAAATGTCTGACCTGAGTTTTTGTATCCAGGAATAAGTTGTTGATTTTTCTCCCATGACAGTGTCAAAATACCTCCACCACGAATACGTATGACCTGTGTTTTTACACCACACTTGCCTTATTTTTTCCTGAACTAAATTCTTGTAAATTGTTCTGTTCTCAATATAAACCCATTGGTCTGCCTTCCCCCTTAGCCTCCAAGGATTTAGTCAGTGAGGGGGAAGTGTTTAAAAATAATTCCAGTTATGGTAGAACAGCCTGTATCCTTTCTATACAGCAACTGACATCAGACTTCTGAGTTCACAAAATGGTCAACAAAAGATCAGTAAAAACATCCAAGGATTCTGAAGGGCAAACTTTTTTTTTTCCCTCTTTCCTTTAAAGGGAAAATGTGACTTTTTGAGCAGAAGTAGGTTTTCAGACTGTGGA
Organism: Pseudotriccus pelzelni; assembly: GCA_035584735.1. Lineage (NCBI taxonomy): Eukaryota > Metazoa > Chordata > Aves > Passeriformes > Tyrannidae > Pseudotriccus > Pseudotriccus pelzelni. Next base: position 24,904,964 of record JAWMRA010000009.1, on the reverse strand, counting down.
AGCCCGAGTGACACATACCTCTTTTTAAAAACTGATGTGATTTTGTATTCTGAAGAACTACCAGACCTCATAAAAGCTTTGCCTCTGAAGATACACGCAGCTCTGTTGTAATATCAAATTAATATACATATTAAGGGTGCTGGTTATTAGTGGGAAAGAAGAGAAAAAGAGAAACCTCTGCTATTTTTTTGGTCTGATTTAGTGATGCCCGTGCCGGTGTGCTGGCTCCAGGGGTGGGCCAAGGGTTGTATTTTGCTCTTGTTAAAGCTGGGGGGTGTAAGGATGTGCAACATGAGGCTGCAGGTGGAAAACTTCTTTATCCCAGGGAATATGCACCTCCAGGGAAGACTCAGTGACTGGCTGTGACTGTCATATGCCTTTTCAGTGTGGGAGAGCATAAAGGAGGAGCCAAATTAGGACATGCAAGACAAAAGCTGAAGAGGAGGTGGGGATGTAGGCAGGAATTGATGTAATAGAGAGGGAGCTCTGTGGTTTGCTCGTGTCCTGGTAGCAGCAGCCTGCTGAGGTGTCATTGCCAACCAGCCAGGAGACAGCAGTGGGCTGGGTGAAATTTGGGGTGTCCCGCTCGGAATTGCATTGCCCAGTTTTCTCACTGAAGGTGGAGAGATTTTGAACAAGCACCTGCGGTGCTTGAGGAGAGGGCAAGTGGCAGAGCAGAACATTTCCTTAGGCCCTGGCCTGGTGAACTCCAGGATTTCAAAGCAGAAATGATGCAAGGGACTTGCAAGATCATGGGTAAGGAGTCTGTGCTCGGCACTTCCTAGCCAGGTCATGACAGCACCTGAGGCAAGGAGGACAAGAAATGTTTGCAAACACATTCTAAAACATTCACTTATTGCAATGCCCACACCAAGAGCTGGAAATGTAATAGCACTGAAGGTGTTGCTTGAGTTCATATTTTCCCCAGTATGTTTAAGAAATGTTGAGAGTGGCTCTGGAGACTTTGAAACATTTGAAATGAGTTATAAACACGGATTGTTTATAATGGTGGTATTTTTAATGGACAAACATACAATCGGAAACCTATCAGTTGTTTTTTCTCACTCTCTTACTTAAGAAAATCAGAATTGACAGCTGCTAGTTTCAATATTTTACACTTGCCAAATTTCTTGGCTTACTTTTGAAAGACTGAATTATAAAATAATGATTTCTTTTATAAGTAGAAATTTCAATTTCTTTTTTTCCTGGCACATAAGATTAGAAAGGGAAAATAACCCCCGCCTTTTCTCTGACCACTGGCTGCATTCAGACAGCCATGCCAGGTCTTCTGAACATTATGAGCCAATTATTTCCTTCTGTGGCACACTAGTGGATCTTTCTGGCTGTAAAGGTCCTTTTTCTGCTCAGGAGAGAAACTGCAGTACCTGCGTTTGGCATTTTCCCGTTGCTTTCACTTTGTGTGTGGAATGGACCTTCTCTGGGAAGGCCCCGGAGGGCTCAGGCTGCTGCAGAAGCGCCTCTCTCATGCTTTGCCCCGATGCTCAGCACAACGATCCCCTGCTCTCCCCGACCTCTCCCGGCGCTCGCTGTTTCTCTGATGCCCCCTTCTGCCCTCCTCGCCTCATATCACGGCAAAATCTTCCTTCAGGACTGCCCGGAGACCGTGCAGCACAGGGCATGGGGTGGGGTTTGGGCACTGCCGGGGGCGTTCTGGGGAACGTGCCCCGTTGCTGTTCTGCATTATCTATTTGCCTTTTCTGCAAATAGGAGCCGTGTGAATGCGTGAGGAATACACTGAGGGAAGGAGTGGGGATGATTTCATCCATTAGAAATATTTGTGCAAGTTGTGGATCAAAATGCTCTACAAAGCACATTTGGCTGCTTTCAGCTTTTAGTTGTGCAGTTGTGGGTGCACTTTTAGGCAAAGTATCCTATGAGAAATTAGCTCCTGCTTATAAAAAAAAGAAAATTAAGAGGATATCTTTGAAAAATTAGTACTGATCTGTATGGCTGCTCTTGCTCCCATAGTTCTTCCCTCTCCAACAAACCCTTTACTGTGATAAAAGTGCGTCGATATCCTTTTCACTTGGGAGCCTCTGTTTGCTGAGCAGCCTCTGTGCCACGCTTCTCCTTTGGCAGACAGTGAAAGAAGTGTCCCAGCTCCGGGCCACGTTTGTCTGTTCTTGCCAGGGAGATCCAGTTACAGAGGTGAGACAATGACCCAGATGCAGGCTCTTCACTGCTGCTGCCCCTGAGGGTTCAGTTCCAGTTGGTTGCATTTATGCAGCCTGCACTTTGCTAAAAAGAGAGTGAAACCGTCACTAGTCACAAGTTTAATTGGTTTGGGGATGTGACCTTGGCACTGAAAAACTTAAAATCTAAAGGTCTGGTTGCCCTGAGAAACATGTTCAGGAATGGCTCTCCTGCCAGGAGCCCTTGTGTGGGTGCCCAGGGACTCTGCCCAGGGAAGCAATAGGGAACAGCCATTCGGGAAAACATCTGTATAGAGACAAAATCTTATCCTTCAAGGCCTGTCCTTCCCAGGGAATTCCAGAGAGCTCCTTCTGCATAGCAAACTAGAGTTCCCAAAAGTGTGGATATTTCTGTAACACAGGCCACAAGTCCAAAATGTGCAGCTGCTTGAGGAATCAAAAGTACTCAGAAACTCTGTAGAAAACATTGTCATCTCAAAATATGGCTAAGAGGATAAAGCCTTCTTTGATTTATTGTGAAAAGGGGGGGGAACAATGACACAGGAATACAACACAAAGCCTTCCTCAATTTTAGGAATTTTTAGGAAAAAAGGTGACTGTAGCAGTGTTTCTGGATTTTTTCAAGTGCAATGCAATTATATCATTGTTTCAGTCACTGCACTATCTTCGTTTTTACAGTAATAAGTGCAGCTACCACTTAGCACAGAGTGATCTCTCTTCTGTGTGTGTTTCAACGGCAGCTTGACATAAAATGACTTAATGACTAAAATGAAAAATGGTACAATATTTCAATCGGGAACAATTTAGGAATTAAACAGCATAACATAGAATTAATGTATCTTTCAAAAATTCGTTAAAATAACCCTCTTAAGTTCAGTTAATGCTGACATTTCAAACTGACCTTAGGGTTTAACAAAACACATGTGTTTTTTAAGGAAAAAAAAAACAACCAAGCTAATGTAAGTAAAGCCTTTGTATCTTGAGTTTTCTCCTCTGTCCTGATAGAGCTGTCCCTCAGACTCACACTCCTGCTTCTCCTTGTAAACAACAAACGGTGTGAACTGGCAGAGCAAGTGCCTTCCCATCACCTTGAGCTCGTGAGATGTTGACACACAGGAGTGGCAAAGAGCAAGGTGCAAACAGATGAAAATCCCAGCTGAATGAGTGGGTTTTTAATCTTCTTGCACCTGTTTCCAGGAGGGAGTGTGACAGTGATAGGGTGCAGAAAGGAATGTTACAACCTGGGCAGGAGGATGTGGGTGGTGGCACAAGTCCCAGGGCGGGAGCGGGATGGGGGAGGATGAAGCAGGAGCTTGCATCGTATTTCAGACCTTGAATTTGGAAGGACTGTGATATACTGAAGACAAATAAATAAAAATGACAAAAAATTTAAGACCAGTGTTTAGGGATGATGTTTACCAGGGAAAGAGAGGTATTTACCAGCATGATCTGAATGCAACTTTTGAAATAATTTAATTTCCAAAAACGATTACTCTGAAACTGTAATACTGACTGCTGCATGGACTTTATGCAGAGCAGAATGTGATTTTATCTCCAAAGCTAACTGCCTGGACTGGGGAGTCTAAATGGTTAGAACTAGTGATCTAAATGGTTAGAACTAGTGACCTAAATGGTTAGAAGTAGGATATTGAAAATAAAAATTGTCCCAAGTAGGATTTGCTGTTGGATTGGATGATAGCGCAGCCTCTGCAGAGGGGTCTGCCATGGAGGTGCTGATACCTTCCTGGGGAAAGTGCATGGAAGCAGTTGCTGGATGCTTTTTCAACACCACTTTATTCATCTCCAGTAACAGATCCCTGATGTCCTTACAGTTAGTGAGCCTGAGGCCAAGCTTTAGACAAGCCAGGTTGGAGGCCAAGCAGGTCCCCTGGTTTTCCAGCTCTTTGTTCCTTTGTGGTTTTTTTCATTACACTGATAGAATTGGGAAAAAAAAAGGCAGCTAAAATATTGGGTTTTGCAATGGTTTTGGAAATTTGCACACCTGTCCCTTTCTAGCATGTTACTGGGTCGTGTGCCAGGTGTTCCAGCGCCGGTGACTCCAAGGCAGGGCAGGTCCTGCTGGGTTCCAGTCCAGCTGCATTCACAGTCCTTTGAAACAACACAGACCGGGGGTGAATTTCAAACAGTGTTTAAAATCCCATGCTATTGCTATAAATCCTTGGGGTTTTTTCCCTTTTCCTCTCTTTTGGGTGGACTCCTAGCAAGTTTGACGGGAGCACAGGACATTTTTGATATATGGCATCAGGTCTGTTAGTTCACAAACCCCACACAGAAGCTTGTTTTTCAAAAGAGAGAAAATAAGATTAAACAGGACAGGGAATGCTGTTATGAAGGAATGAAAATATTTTCATTACCAGAGTATTTGTATGTCAACAGCTGATAGAGAATGATGTGAGACATTCCCAGAAGGACTCCCAAAGATTTTTTTCCATGTGTAATAGACCAATTAGCAGAGCCCAGATTAAATGAGCAATGTCACATTGCTTCTTGCATTTAAAAAGTGTGACATTCAGTGTCTTTATCTAGTCGATATTTGCTTTTTTTTTTTATCCTTGGGACTTTAGCTATACTATTTTCAACAGCTCCAAGTTCCCAAGTAACAGGGGGAAATTTTAGCTTGTCCAACATAACTTTAAGACATAAAGATAGATTTCTCTTATGTAGTATATATTTTTAAAGATGTATTGATGAGAAGCTCTGTACACTCTCAAAACACGTACACATGTGAAAAGGAGGAGGATATTAAACTCTGCTAAGCCAGAACTTGTAATAGTTTTAAGCTGACTTCATGAGTTAATAAAGGAGGAAATGAGCAAACTCAGTGTCAGACTCTGCTGCCCAGCTCTCCTGGAGCAGCCCTTGAACTGACTCAAAAGAAATTGTTTGATTTTTTCAGTTGTTTTTCAATCTTAATGTGGTTTTCAGAAATTTTAGTCTTTCCCTAGGGAAAACAACTGAATGATTAAATAAAAAATTAGCACTGTTTAAAAAAAAAAAAGTTATTTGCAGGATTGCCTTATTTTCTTAGCAGCTTTCAGCTTCCACTGCAGAAGGGGTTGAGTTTTGGTGACAGGGCACTTTATGATTTTATAAATTAATGTTGATTTGAAGTGGATAGAAGAAAAATTGCGATAGACTTAAAGAACAGTAACACCTGATTGAATTTAGTGTTTGGAAATATTTTCAATTTCTATATCTCTGAAAATTTGCACAAGTTAAATATCAATTACTGATTGATCTTTCTCAGATAGCAAATAATTTTAGCAGATTATAATTCAGAATTAGATGGCTCCTTTAGAGGTATTGAGCCCTGCATGTCATGTCAGTTATGTGTGTTTATTGAGAAAAGGTAGAAAGAGTGGAATGTTATTCCATTTTATATTAGCATCTAAAGGACTTGCATTTCACAAAGTAGTCTTACCCATTCAATTCTATCCTCTGTGTTCATCCACTGATGTTTTTACCTCATCTTTATCCTCTTCCTAAAATCCGAGGTTTTTTGCTAATTGTTATTTCAAAATGTGGAGTGAAAGACTCGTGTTTCTTAGGTCAGAGAAACACTTAAGAGAAGAACAGTTAATTCCACTGGCAATATTTATTAACAACACTGCAATAAGCTCCAGAGTAGGCTCAGAATCCTCCTGTCTGCTGTATGTACGTGTTCCTACAATTACACATTGTCACCCTTCCCCTGAAAAAGCTTCCAACACTGCCCAAGGTGGGAATTTCTGAAGGGTTTAAGTAACTTTTCCCTCTTCACACAGGCTCTAGGACGCTTTCTTTTAGAGATATCCAAGAGGTGCTTTAGGACTAAACATAAGTTGTTCCTCTAATACTTTTTCAGATTTTTTCCTGAGATTTGTAGGTTTCTTCTCTTTTGTTAGTCCCAAATTTAATGGTTGAAGCTGACCCCATTTCTGAAAGCTGAGTTCTGATTTGTTATACCAACAGCTCTGAGATTAGGGGGGTGATGGGAACCTGCCTCTATGTTAAAAAAAGTCCTAAAACAGGGATGCCAAAAAGGGAAGGTTGAACTGTGTCAGAAAACACCAGTTTTCTCCATTTTAGCCTCATCCGTGGCTGTCTTAGTTTTTTACAGCATTTGTCACCTCTTAGCACCTATTTGGAAGTGCGGGTTTCAGTGCAACTCTGTGTTTCTTGGGCAGTTGTTCTCTGTTTGTTGTGTGCGCCTGTAAATGCGTTCAGGAGAAACCGTTTCTCTGCTGCTGCTCTTAAAATACGTGTATCTGTTATTTATGGAGAGCACCTCTCTAGAGCAAAGCTGAAATAATACAAACACGAGTGTTATTCCTCCCCCTCCTCTGCCCACTCAGAAGATCCCAGAACGTTAGGGTGCTCCCGTGGAAATAGAGGAGAAAAGGAGCAGGCCTGTCACAGGTGTCAAGTTAAATGGGCTGCTGCTTCCCGTACAGAGCGATGAGTGTGAAAACAAAGAAGTTAAAACAGTATCTGACGCTGTTTCTCTAATAGGCAAGTTAGACACAGGCTATTCCCACCCCTGTGTATTGCTGGGGTCACTTGGAAGAGGAGAGACTGCAGGGATTACACTGAGGGCGGGGATCCACAAACAAGAATGCAGTGAATAACTTGACAAAATCGTGCAGCTCTCTACCCCTTGCAAAGAAGCCTTCACCTCTTGCTGGAGTTTTTTGGCATCTAGGAGAGCTTATCTTCGAGTAACATGTAGAGTGTAAGGTGAATTGCAAAAGAGGAATGCAGACAGCTTCTCCTATCAGCACATTGTTTTGGTTAAGACTCCACTGGAGTTTTGTAAAAATGCGATTGGGGGAAGGGAGTCAAGACAAAGTCAGCATGTCCTCGGGGTTTGCTTAGTTGGTCAAATAAGCTTATTGGGAAATTAACACTTCTAGGGTTGGAAAAGAATTGCTAGGCTATTTTATTTTACATAGGACTTCGAATGCTGTGTCCAGCTGTTTGAAAAACAACCAGGCAGAAAAAAAAGCTTGTGCAGCTCTGGCCGTAAATGCAAAGGTGGGGGCCAGGACCCTGAATCGTCAGCAGGGCTGTGGCAGGTTTACCTCGGGAAAGGAATAGTTTTAGGCTGGATTTGTTGTGAGGGATTGTGGCTCTTGCAGCACTCTGGGCACTGGCACTAGCAAAATTGTCAGCAAACCCCCTTCTCTATGAAGTTTTTTGTCCTCTTTCAGAGTTATCTGATAACTTCCACCAATATTACCTGGGGTTTTGTGGCATTTATAAGTTCATCGTTGTTAGAACTGCCTACTTGCAGGGCTGGGCGTCCTGTACTTCCTCATGACTAGATCAGTGTGACTCTGAGGGGATCCTTGATGAAAAGAACCTCCTGGAAAATTCAGAGTTACTTTTCAGTAGTTGATTAAAATGTGCTCCTGCATTTTCTACCTGATTTTTGCAGAAAAGTAAGGAAAAAAAAAAAAAGAAAAAAAAGAAGTCATGAATCTGCTTGGTGTGTTGGCTTTACACAAAATGTTTCACAGTCCCGGCACTGAGATTCACTCTTGGCTTTGTGGGCTTTATCCCTTGCATTGGAGACACTGTACCTCTCATCCCAGCTGGGTGGTGGTGGATGGTGGTGATCTCTGCCCACAACACCTCTTACGTAGACATCTTAATCTTTCTTCTCCCAGGCTTGCCACTGTACTACCTAGTTCCCTTCTTTCTTGCTCCTGTCATTTCCCTCTTCTGCGATACTTTTTAACCATATTTCTTAGGTACACAGGAGTTTTAGTGGTTTCTGTTTCCTCCACTGTTTTTACACGTTTTATGTTCTGTGGGTTTACAGTTTATCCTCAGAGAAGTAGGACCATATTACACTCCTCAGGTAACTGCAGTGTGGGAAGTAAAGCCTCTAACTCCAATATGATTTAAAGAGGGTATAAAACATAGGGTATTGGTTTGGTGATAAACCTCACCCATGCCCTGTGGGTTCCAGAGTCCCATACGATGAGCTGGGGAGCTCACAGTGCTCTGTGTACGCACCTAAAAAGGGAGGGAATTGGGAGAGGTATGTGCCGATTCTTTTTTTTTTCCTTTTATTTTTAATAACTTAAATGTCAAATAAGCAAAATAGCACATGCTGGGGAGCAGAGGCTGTAGATATTTGCACTGGTTCAGTGGTGTAGAGATTAATGAGTACTTGTGAATGCTGAATAAGGGGTGCTGTGATGAAGTATGCTCTTGCTTCCTTGGAGATATCCCAGCCAGGCTCTGTCCTTCTTCCATGGAGTCCCCTGTCCTGGTCTTTCTGACCATCCCAGAGAGGAGAGCACTGAAACAGGCTCAGGATGAAATGGGAGATTATCTGTTGAGGTCCAGTGCCTTTAATGAAACTATTTGAATGAGTAAGGGATAGTGTGTGGGTATGAGTCACCCTGGAACTGCATGTTCTCTCCACGGGCAACCTTCGGGAGGAGGGGGCGGGCAACATCTGCAAGGATTCTGGGGAGAAGGTCACTGCAGGCAAACTGTGTTATTTGATCACTGCTGAAAAGGCAGAGAGGGAAACTCGCAGCTCCACGGGCTGGCAGTTGCTGAGGTGTATTTGGACAGGTATAGAGATGATTATATCTGAGTAATACCGAGGAGCATTACAGTCGTTAACAAGACAAGATTTGCACATTCCTTGTCAGCAAATGCCTTTAGGAAGTGTACAGCAGGAAATAAAGAAAGGAGTCCCTGTCTCAGAACCCACAGCCATTTCTGTGTTGCCTGAAGACCTTTCTTTTACCCTGTGCAGTTGAGAGACATTTCCTGAGTGCAAATGCTGCTCTGGGACTAATGCACTTGTGCTAGTCTGTAAGTGCAGGAACACGGATCTCACTGGGGCAAGTTGTAGGAGCACATTTAACACACAGGTTGTGTCCATAGCTGTGAACATAACTCCCTCCTGTCCCACCGTGTTTTTTCCTGAAAATATATTGTGTGCAAGATGAACGTTTATTTCTTTTTATTTATTGCAAGCAAAGTAAATCTTTACAGCTTACCAAAGAGCACCTTAAAAAAAGCAAATGTTCAACACAGGGAACTTTTCACTAAGCAAGGTTTGATTGCTCATTTGCCCCTCTGATTATTCAGAGTTTGATTCTGCACTTACTGGAGTAATTCCCATGAAGATCTCTTTGGTGAAACATATCCCTGTGGAAATCCTTCGTGCTGGATTTGATTCCTTGGATTGTTTCTTTTCTTTTCTTTTTTTCATATTTTTTAGGATCTTAAATTGATTTTTATTTTATAGATGAGAATTAAGAGAAGTTGCGCTGTGTGCCTCTGTATTCAGAGGGAATCAATAAGGTTTCACTTCCCTTTTGCTGGAGCTGCTAGCCAAAAAGGAAGATACCTCTAGTGTTTCACTCTAAAAAAAAAAAAAAATAAAGTGTCTGTTCAAGCCTGGTTTAAGCTATCTCATAGGGAGTTATAATTCATCATTAAAAGTCTTCAAATTGAACTTCAGCTCTTCACAATGGACTAATCTTGGAGTTTCTCTCTCCATGGCTGAATCAGCTTCCTTGATGTCAGTAATCAACAGCAAATAATTTGAGGGAGTTAAGTAGCAGAAGAAAAGCTCTGAGACCAGCAATAACTTTGTTCAGACTTTCTTCAATTTTTCCAATTTTATGTCTAGTTTTGCCCTTTCTTTCATGTTAAAGGATCTCATTAAGTGAACCTGTTAATTCCCTGGACTATTTTTGAGGGGGATTTTTTTTTTAGTGCTGACTATATGATGCTTCTCTCTTTTTTTCTGAGAGGCAGATGGGAGTTCTGTGTAGGGAAGAATAAGAGTATACCATCCCACTTCACTTCTTGTTGGCAAACTCTCATAACCCCCTGACCAGTCATTGTCCTGCTCCGGAAAGCTGCCCTCTTTCCAGGAACTGAAACAAAAGCCTTACAAGTACCACATTTTGCAAAATAGCTTCAAGTGGGTTTGTTACCTGTTGTTACAATGGCAAAAACCAGAACTTAATTCGCAGCACTTCCAAACTGGTTTTTTCACACCCTTCCTTGGCAGCCCCTGATCAGCCTGTTGTGCCTCTGCCTTCTGGGGGCACCCACGTTACACCTGCCCATGTTCTGGTTTCTTCGTGGCCAGGGATGGGGTTGCAGCTCAGTCCCAGTGAATTCCAGCCATCCCAGGTTCATGTGCAGAGGCTGATATGGGGCAGCAAATGCCCCAGGGGAACAGTCCCCACCATCTGAATTCTGCCAGAGCTGCTTTTCAAATCAAGGCATTCATTTATTATGAAGGCTCTGAGGTAGCCCAGAGAGATCGAACACAGAGGCTGCATCAATGAAAAGTCATAATGCAGCTAAAAATGCAGACAGCCTGAAAAAGGTAAATTGGATCAGCACAACAGTGCAATTCCTTCTAATTTAACCACTTTGGTGAGGGGAAATGTTCTAAAATACCAAAGATTTAGCCATGCTATTCATCTCAAGTAAACACAGCATCCCTCTTGTCAATCTCCTTTCTTCCTCATCTTGTGAATAACCTGAGTTGGAACAGCTGGATAGGGAACAGCTCTGTCTTACAGATGCTGCAATTCAGATTATATTTTATTAAGCTGAAATGAGAGACATAGTAAACTCTCCCAGGGAGTTCAGAAGTTTCCACCCTTCTAGTAATTGCATACTGTACAGGAAATGGAGGTTAAAAAAAATTACAAAAAGTCATTCAGGGTATCTCTATCAGAGTCATTGCCTTGAAATAAGTTCTCATCTCAGGAATCCTCTAAAAGAAAGAATCAGGGAAGCCTTTTGGTAGTTTTTGGTATTTGTCAATAAAAGGAGCAGAGGAAGGTGTCTTGGGTTCTCTGTAGTGCAGCCTCTGTGAGCCTCCCAGCCCTGTGCAGACACTGCATTGCACATCTGTATTTAAAACTGAACTCTGGAGACCTCTGCCTGCCCAAGTACCTGCACAGATGTCTTGCTTCCTACTCTTGTCACAAGTGCTTTCCCCTAAAGACACCATCTTATAAAAGGTGTGATATTTGCTGTTCCTGCAAAGAGGAGCTGGAAGTATTTCACACTGTTAATCCTACATGCAGGAAGACAAGAACGTTATCAATGTGCTGCTTTCATCTCACCAGGGTGATGCAAGATAAAAACTCGGGCCTGGCCTGAAACTGGAGCTCCAGGTTGCTCTTAAACACAGAGATCCCTCTCTCTGTGGGAGTACAGCTGTGGGACACTCCGGTCCAGCCACCTGGACTCCAACTGCATCTTAAAGGGAGAGCAACATTTCCCCTCCTTTTTCCTCTCCTTTCCCCTCACAACTACTATTTAAAACAAAAGAAAAAAAACCCAAACTAACTCAACAGTATCCTGTTGGCTCTTGAGAATAAGGTTGTTTTGGCAGTTGCAAATCATGACAGTCACTATAAAAGGGAAGCTTTATACTCAGCGTATGCTTTGTGTGGTAATCCTCAAAAAACTTGGAGGACTTGGAGTGTTTCATCCATACTAGTGCCAGAATGATCAGTTTTCTCTCTTGAGTGGAGAAAGAGAGAGGATTATCTGGGAAGCTGAACACTTAATTTTTTGTTTTCTTCGATGTCTGAGTCATTAGCAGGTGGATGCTTGAGGACCAGAAGGTCCTGTACCATGTTCTCATTTCTTCTAAACGCCTATAATCCACTTCAAATTGACCATTAACTTCATGTCCCTTAAAAGAGGGGCTATGTATCCCTGAAAAGGAAGGAAATAATTGCTTGCAATTTCTAGATAAGATGCTTTAAATGTAGGCTTCACTCAGCCTGTCCAAATTCCTAATGCTGATGCTCCCCAAGGTCTGATTGACAGTTTTTACCTGTTGGATTATAGTGAAATCTCTTCGTGCTCCTCTACAAAATTGAGCTCTTTATGTACCAGGGCTCCTGGACTTTATGGTACTTCACAATCTGCCAGTGAAAAAAAGGGTTTATGGATGTATTTTATTTGGCCTATTTTACAGAATAAACATGAGATTGACTGTATTCCACTAAAATAGCCATATCTTAGTATAAATCATTACAAATGCAGAAGTCTTGGGTGGGGAAAGACCTGTACATTGTGACATTAGCCTGATTGACCTCCCTTTGAGGCTCCATTGGAATAGTAAACAAGTTACCCTGAAAATCATGGTACTGTGCAAAATACTTCTTTTACCTCTGCCTTTGCAGCCAAAATAGCCCATGATAGCAGCTCTTAGGAAAATTGAACAATGCATAATATGTAAATTAAGCAACACAGAGTACTGGTGGGACTGTATTATTATAAAAAGTACAGCTGTGTCAGCTCTTGCAAGATTAGAGACTAGTAGGATGTTCAGGAAAACATAATGCGTACAGGGCTTCTGTAGATTTCAGATTAATGTCCCATAATATCCTTAAATTGATGTGAATCTCTGATTTAACACTCTGTCAGTAATATTAACGTGCATCACTAATTATGAGAGTGCTAATCAGTGCAAATCCATGCACACTGAAAGCAAAAATGAGGGTGTCTGAAAGGCACTGGATTAATTTGCTTTATTTATATCATTGGATCTGAAGAGATTGTGAAGGTGTAAGATCAAGTTATATAAAAGGTGATATAAGAAATGCTCAGATTTGTAATTTTATGCTTCAAGGAAACTATTGTGCACTTCTCTCTGCACATTTGGAGTGAAATGCATAAGAAATAAAAATCCTACATAGTGTGCACTATATGTCCATTTTTTAATAAATTTTAAATTATAGGGAATTATCAGACAAGAAAATGCTACCTGTGATTTTACTTAGTTTCTCAGAATTTATTCTTTCCTTGCTGCTTTTTCAGGTGTAAACATTCAACAAACAGTAAAGAGGCATTAAATTTATATTACTGCTTCAGTGAAGGCTCTTTGTCAGTATCAGCTGGCTCATTTAAGTACTTGGAGATTTTACGCTGCTTTGACGAGCAGCCAAATTCCCTGGCTCTTCTGTCCTCCCTGAGTGCTAGAAATGGCCAACAGCATATTAAGCTGAAATCAGCTCGCAGAGTGTTGCAAGGACAGACCATTCAGTCACATATCTGACAAATTCTGCATCTATCTAATGCAGCTCATGGAGACAAACAAGGTTGGGGGGGGAGAGATTAAGATCATTTGTTACACGGGTACCTTTCGTGTACGAAAAGACACGTAACAAAAGTAGGAACACAAAACGTTGTGGGCTGGGACCTTTTGATTCTCATATCAACCAGATGTTTGCTGGCCCTGTCCCGACTGAATGTATCAGTTTGGCATGTGCGGAGGAGAGGAAATCGTTGACATCAGTGCGAATGTTGCCTGTAGTGGTCTGCTCACTATCTCTTCCATCTGAGGCTGCTCAGAAAAGCTCATGTGGAGCCGATGGTTCATTCGGAGAGCTGGACCTGGAAAAGGCCCAACCTGTGTGAGGAGTTGTCCTTTTCTTCCTCCCAAGCCAGCGGAAGATTATATACAGTGTAGACCCTGACCCTTAGATCATGGCCCTTAGATATTCCCTTGTCCCTCATGCTCACACGGGATGCTCTTGCTGGCAGATGATTTACAAGGCAGAGGGTGTTGCAAGCGGTGACTGAGTTCAGTGCTGAGCAGGAAGTCCACAGGGCTACACGGCACTTGGGGCAGGGACACCAGGAATGTTTCCTCTGCGGGGCCAAGGCATGCAGAGCTGTCACTGAAGTTGGTTGTGATGGTATCTGCCAGTCTTAAGTGGATGTCACCAGATTCCAGAGTGTCTTCACCTCTCACAATTTCCGTATCTTCCTGGGAGAAGCCTGGTTACACTGCACAGACTGGAGATGTGGGTGCAGTGTGGTATCCAACCCTTGGGGCCACTGTCACCCCTGGAGACAATCTTTCCATTGTAACAGCTTTAAGAGCAGAGAAGAGACTTCTCTGACACCCAAGTAGCACAGAGAAATCCACTAGTGCTGCATTCAGAAATATTGTGAGCTGTGCTTGAGGACAAGGGACAGCTTAGTGTAGGATTCCTGGGGAAGGGCAAATGTTTGGTTGGACAAGGAGATCAGAAATAACAACAAGGCAGAGGGTTAGGCTGGCTGTGCAAGGCAAGCTATGCTGTGATATGTACAGAAATGTTGGGATCAAAGAAGGGAATAAGGAAGGAGAAAACTGAATTTAGAAGCTGCTAAATTCTTAACATCCTGGTCTAAAACCAGGAGTAGCTGGACAAATAGACTGACAAGGGTTGAGGAGAAAGATTGTGGTAGAAGGGTCCTGAGACAACCCTTCATTATTCTATACTTCTCAGTTTTGTTTGTTTCACATAATATCCTCCTCAATGGTGTCCTTTTTCTGCCTGAAAAGTCTTGGTCTGTTTTGTGATTTCATTTGTGAAAGATGTTCCATCCCTTTGGTTGCTTTTTCTGCCTTTGACTGTGCCTGCTCCAGCTTGTCCTGTCCAAGATGGGGCCAGGCAATGCATTATATTCAGTATCTGAGTGAATCACAAGTATATATAGTGACACAGGTTTTTTATTATGTTCTCCACTCTTCATTAAATCCTACCTATTTTGTCAGTTGCTGGTCCCTGAGCTGCTATTTCTTATAGAACCCTTATTGCAAAATACCTCTATTGCGTAGTAGTAACCGGAGTCCATCACTGCATGTATGAAATTAGGGGGGTTTTTGGTGTTTTTTTTTTTTTTTTGCTCCATGCATCACTTCACACTTATAAGAACTTGAGTTTCTTATGCCATTTTATGACAGATTATAACACTGTCATGTAATTTGCTATGGCTGCCTTTAGTTTTCACTACACTGAAAACCAAGTATCAGGAGACCTCATCTCTCCACTTTCTTTTCTAAGGCACTGATGAATAATTAGACATCACAAGCTCTAGTGTGGATTCTTGTGGAATTCCAATTTCCTGGTGAAAAGTAGTCCTGCTTAATTTTTTGAGAAGCTATTTATGAATGTGAAGAGCTGTTTTTTGACCTACCATTTTTTTTATCCCACTTGAGCTTAGAGCTCTGAGGGAGAAAAATGTGTAAGTAAGGTATATGAGTAAGATAGTTTCATCTGTGTTTGCTGACTCCTGAAACCACATTTTGGAGACATAATCCCTTTTCAGAGATGTTTATCTGTACATCTCATTGCCCAGGTTTCTCATGGTTCCATCCTTTACTATTCTTTAGTATAATTTCCAGTGATATCTGTGGATAGTTTGTGGATCTCCCTCCACTCTCCAGAATCCTTCAAACTGGGTATTATCTTTGCCGATTTCCAGTCCTTGTGAGATAAGTTAACCACTGCAGTTCACCCTGACATCGGTTAGAGCTTGTACTTCTCTCATCCTTTCTTCTGTTCTGTTGATCCACTCTGAAGCTTAGGCAGGCAGGCAGGTCTGTCATTCATGGTGTACCCTGTTGTGGGAGGTTGTGTCACACAAGCAAGTCCTGTATCAGAATTCATTCAGCCTTTCTGTCGTGTATCACCTCTTTGAAGGAGCCTTTCACATTTGCATCACTGTTTGATCTTCTGCAGAATTCTTTGCTCTTGGCACCTTTGAAGGAGGAGTGATTTTATTCTTTAAAGTCTTTTAGGCCTGCATTAATATACTGTTAACTTTAACTTGCCTGAGTTCTTTTTTCTTCATTTGTGCCCAGCTTTATCTTCTCAGAGTAGGTCTGTATTCCTGATATTCTGACAGCCCATTAGCCATTCCAATCTCTTTGGTCCTCCTCAAGTCTTGTGTGATAAATATGCGTTTTCTGGCCCGTCGACATGATGTATCTACATATTCCTGTGGTCTTCATGTATAAGAATTTCTGGTTTACTCTTTGATTTTAATTTTCTTTTTACAAGCTTTGTACTTGAAGCAGTGCTGTGGTGGACGTTCTGCTCCTACAAACAGAGTGGTTTGGGTGTTAGTGTTCTTGGTAGTAACATATTGAATCAGAGGCTGTTCATGGCTCAGGAACAAGTAAAGAATTGTTTCTGCTCTTGTGTATTTTCCGATGAGCTGCTTCATGAATCTTTTCTTGGAGGGATGTTTTATTTCTTTTTGATATAATATTATTTACAGGAAAACTTGGAAATGTAACTAGATTTTTTAAGGTGATGTTCAACAATGGTCCTGAGAAACTGGGTGAGAAAATTTTCTGAATTAGACTTTTATTTTTTAAATTTTTTTTTTTATATTTAGGAAATTAAAATCTTGAAATGGATTTCTCAAAAGCCCACCCATATGATCTTATGTGAAACAAAATTATTAGCTCTCATTTCAAGCAATTATTTCTTTAAGATAAAATTGAAGGTGGTCTTGATATGAAAACACAATTCAAATACAAACCTTCTATGAAAAACACATGAGATGTATTATTTTGCTTAGATTTTGTTTGCTCTTTTGGTAAGAACAATGAAGTGAAACAGGGAGAAATTCACAAGTATTCTTGTTGTTACCACTGAGTTTGTACCACTGAGATCTCCCAAGGGGAGAGGACGGCTCTTGGCACATCAGGGGAGCTGTGACCATTCATAGTGACTTGCTTTCCAAAGCCAGTTCCCTTTCTTAAAATTCATTAAGCTATAACCTTAATTATAACCTATAATGCTTGAGCCATAACCTGTGCTTCCTTTATTTGCACAGTGATACTTTTTCTGAGTGGAACAAAGAGAATATAATCAATGCAGGTAACTTGGGTTGAGATTTTTCTCTTCACATTTTTTATTTCCTAAGGCTCTCCAGTCACATTCTCCAGTTCCTGACTGGATTGGTTTTCTGCTTTTTGGAGTTGGGCAGGTGACTCCTCTTCTTTTGCTGGTATTGGAGGAGAGAGGTTGATTAGGACTTTTTCAGGAACTTTTGAAAATAGCATGAGAGAAATGTGGCTGAGTGAGCATAATATCCTTTCTGCAAAGTGCCTCATTGTGTGGAAGAGGACAAGTTTCTCAGTAATGACAGACAACCCATGGCAAAGAGTCTATTGTGATGCAAGTGCTGGTTCTCACTACCCAGTGAATCAGTCAACTGATGGATGTGACCAAAAGATTTCAGTATATCAGCTAATCTGCAAATGGCGGTCCTGACAAAAGCAGCATTGCAGCATCCTCTGTAAGAGCAGAACTTCCTTCTCCTCCCTGATAGTTCTACTTGATCTAACCCTAGAGAAAGAAACCCTACAGTAAAACCTCTCTAGAAATAAGGGTTCCCTGTATCAAATCTATTTCCAGGATTATTTTTAGCAATGTGAAAGTGGGAATATTCAAACCCTTACATGGAACTATGATCAGCAGTGGTGCCTGTCCTGGGCACTGCACATGTGGAGTGGATGCTCAGTTGAATCTCATCACAAACTAATCCAAAACAATAATAATCCTTCAAAGGATTTTGGGGAAGAATCCCTTTTCAGATAATTAATGCAAAGTAGTTAAAAAAAAAAAATCCCATTTCTTCACAAGTGCCATCCCATCCCCCTCCAGAAAGCAATAGTCTGACATCTGCTACTGCTCTGCCTGTTATTATTTGTCTTAGAGCCTCTGCCCATTCTTTTGCTTCTACAGCTGCTGCTGGTGTTTCCTCTTGGTGCTTCCTGCCTCCCTGGCCTAAATTCCATCTGACACCCTCTTGCCCCTCTGGCTTTCTGCCCAGCTGGTTAAGCGATGGCATTCAGATGACTGCAGCGCTCATTTCTGCAGTAGGAACATAAAATAATATTTGGGTTTGTTTTTCTTTTGGGAAGCCCTTCAAGATCCCTTCATGAAGGTAATCTATTATTTTTTCATGCTGACCCTTCAGTTTGATCTCTGGTCTGCAGAGTATCTTGTACCCATATGAGAATTGTCGGTGCCTGTAAGGACTGCACAGAAACTTGGGGCAAAATTCCTGCTTCAAAAACCATAATGAGTTGGTTTGGTTGGGGAAAGTGGTGGAATAGGCAGTTTCATCTTTCTGTTCAATGGTTTCCCAGTCAAGATGACTGTACAGTGTTGCCCTGGCAGCACCCCCTGATATCTCTGCTTCCTGTAGGCACTTGTCAGTGGAGGGGGAAAAATGGAAGGAGGAATCCAGGCTGTGCCTTCTCTCTTGTTCTTTCCCCTTGATGTCTCTCTGAAACCCCAGATAGAAAGTGGATTAGGTTGAGTTTCTTCTTCACAGCATTTTGGGAGACTTACTTAAGTCTTCAGGAAAAGAACAAATGGCTGGCTGGGCCTTTCCATCAACACGGATAATAGTTTGGAACTGGAGAAGAGCAAGTAACTGAAAGTGCAGCATCTTTTCCTTTGTCACCTTAAATTTTTCAAATCTAAGGCATTTCACAATATAATACTCATTTTAACCATATCACGGATGACTTGGCCAAGATATCTCATGTGTTAACTGACAGAGATGAAAACTTGACCTCTGGGAGATGAGACATATGAAAGAGTCCAGAGCTTATGGCAACAGGTTATCGGCAATATCCCCATATGGATGATCAATATGGAGTTTTTCCTCTCTTTATGAGATCACCTAGGAAACATTCCTGACTCCTGTACTAGCACTGGTCCCTGCCAACATGCTGAAGGGTGGGGAACCTGCAGACCTGATTCTTTGGAAAAGACAACTTTTTTTGTTCCTGTCCTGAAGCTACCAGCTGTATTCTATTAATGCACAAAACAGATTTCTGGTGCAATATTATCTTTTCAGCTCTGAAATAGCACCTATCCCATGTAGAGTTTTTTAATTTGGAACCAAAATAAATCCTGGTGGAAGAACTGCCTTAGCTACACTGCAAGTAACCTGATGCTGGCTTGTGCGCACAAAATAATGGCTTTCCGAAGTGGCTGGAGTGAAGCACTACACCTACACTTTGATGTTATCACTTGTCAGTCATCTAGATGTGGAGCATTTCCTTGCACTGGATGTCTGTAAGATGTTACCTTAGGAGATAATACTATGCAGGCTGATAATCCTTTTTTTACAGATGAAAATATTTCCTGAACAACAAACCAGGACCACTAGTACAGTACAGAGAATACCAAGGTTAATCTGAAAGGAACACAGGGAGTGATATTGTAACTGATGTGTAAAGTTACAGAATCGTGCCCCACCAAATAGTGGCCAAGGACATCTTCCAATCTGAAGTGAAGACTCAGAAATTATATGGAAATACCAATAAATTAAAAGGAAAAGAGCTGTTATCATCTCCCTTTCTCATGAAGTAGTTAGTTAGCTGTGTTGAAGGAGCTGAATGTAAGTAGAGGCACAGATCAGAAATATCAAATTCTGTAATGAAACAATTTTCAGGTGGAGGGATCAGTCTGTTCAGAGACACAAGGTTTGTCTCTTGCAGCTGGCCTTGAATTATTATTTCTCAATGTTTTGCTGTTATGCTGCCCCCATCACAGTTAAGCAGTACCTAAAACATTCTCAGGACAAGGAAAGCTAATGAATGTGGAAAAATAAGCTTAAACTTAAGGGGCAAAACTTTGTAACCTGTGAAGCATGTAAGCTTCATGGAATTTTGTGTCAGTACAATGTATTGGGGAAGAGCAGGAATAATCTTTTGCCAAAAAAGCTTGTTATTAAGAGAGCCAAAGCCGCTGAGCATTGCCATATCTCATAGCATGTATTTCTTAAATCCATATCTGCTGTACTAAGATTTCTATCAAAATGTAAGAAAAATACTACAAAGATGATCTCCCAGAACACTGAGTAAAAGGCTGAAAAGAGAATACATTGGTAATAGTGCCCTGCAATCCTGCAGAGATACTTGTGGTGAACTTCCACACAACGTTTCTGGGTGACTCTCCTTCTCCCCCATCTAGTGTGTTCTTGGGTGGTGTCATGGACTTTAGAGGTGCTACAAATCAACTTATATTGTCTGTCCCAAAAAGTAAGAATGAGTAAAAAGGGGTTAATTTTGACTTCTTGCTTCACTCTTAGATGGTATCTTGGGAGCGTGCTTGACAATCTTGACACCTGTATATATATTTATTTTTATTGGAACATAGAATTACGTTGGATTTTTAAGTGACTCCGTTTGGTTTGTAAAGTGATATTTTGTTTACATTGGTTCTTCTGGTTTGTTTTCAAAATGTTGTTACAGTGAGTTCTTAAATATTTTAATTAGCAGCACATTAAGAAATGTTTTCAGGGAATTAAGTAATTTAGAACTTCTGTATCACTTTAACCTGAATCTGGGCCGCTAATCCTGTTGAATAACTCCCTGGCTGTACACTCAGAAAGATGCTTGCAAATAAACTGCACCTTGAAAGTCAGTCAAGGGAAGAAATGAACTCCACTAAAGTGTCAGTCTTGTAATCTAGTGAAATGTCTGAAATTCCTCAGGTATTTACTTTTGTTTCATACAATATTTCTGATGTCCAATAAAACACTCCCAGAGTATTCCTTCAAACTGAAAAATGCTTTTGGTTTTCCCCTACTTGCAAACATTTGAACTCCTTGATATAATTACATAGTTTTTAACATCACATGTTAAAAAAGGTTTTTTAAAAATGCCGAAAACACTGAGGTCTCTCATTGATTTTATATTTAAGGTATGTCAGATTTTTTGAGACCACAGAAGTGCCTCAACATATAAAAATAGATCTTTTACAGCAGTGTCTGCCACTGTGGCCACCGAGAACTCTGAGGCATATAGGACCTACATATGTACATTGTACACACAACCAGGCTTCCCTCTGGCCACACCAGTGCTGCCTTCCCTTGGATAGGCATCCTCCATCTCTGCTCTGTGGTTTCCCCTCCACGTTCTCTCTGATGTCAGTGCAGCTTTTGACCCTCTGTCCAAATCTCCTGTAAACCCTGGTTTGCTCCCTTTCCACACCTAGAGAGGCTGATTCTCTTTTTCGAGTGAGTCTTCCTCTGTGCTAATACACATTAACTTGTGTCATTCCATTATGTCTCTTTAGGCTGATATTGCACTGTGAAATACTAATTCAAATCCCTCCTTCCCCCCTCTCTGCCATCCTTAGCAGAGTGAACCTCTGGGGTCAGCACAGCAGTGAGAGGAAAACATCTTCAGTTGTTCTCTTACCCTGACTGCTCTCTGGCCTCCTCTCATCCACCTCCCTTTTCAGAGCAGGGTAGTCCTACATGGACTCAAGCAACTAGAGTTCAGATGTCAGCTCAGTTTGGCTACAACAGCTCTCCAGAAGAGCTGCTTGGATTTTTTCTTTGATTTTTTTTGTTTGTTTGTTGTTTGCTCCCTGTGTTGAGGGCCAAGGCAGTTGGCATTGAGTATTGGATGCTGGTCCCTCACACTGCCAAGATCTGCAGTTTTGTTGGTGGCTGTCACACGTTTCAGTTCTATGGTGCTGCTTCCTCTACAGTCCCAGTGCAAGTATGATTTTCCCTCCTAGATAAAGAAGCACAGGCTTAGAGCCCCCAACTTCAAATAGCTCCATTATTCCCTGATGCAACTCAAAACTGCCCTTCTTGTTTTTAGGCCTCTCCCCAGGATTTCGTGGGATAACTCCAGCCTTGCTAAATAACCTCCTCTCTTTGCTCTCCTCTGTTCAGCTACAAGTGGCCTTCTCTCTGACCCTGTTGCTTCTGCCACCTGGAGCAGCCTTCCTGTGTCTTGCTGTCTTTCTGACTCACCACCTATTTTCAAATGCCATGTGAAAGCCTAGAGTTTCAACCTTGCCTTGTAACAATCTGGAGCAGCTTAAAGAAAACAACCTCTGGCTGTTACCCAAAGAGGGTTCAATAATTATTTCTCTAACCCTCCTAAAGTAAAAAGGTTGGCCACCAAAAACAAATAGGAGGCAGACCTCACACACATTAACCATATTGGCTGAGAGGTAACAAGAATAAAATAAGACCTTAAATTTCCTCTGCTGCTTGGCAAATATAATAAAATACAGAGAGAATCCACACAAATAAAACAGATTTGTACGTTGATTTTTTTGATTGATTGTTTTTTTTCTCGAATGTTCCCATCAACTGGTTCTTAAAAATCAAGTGACAGTAGGTGTATGTTAGATGGCAGTAAGGACAAAGAGAATGCTTCAAGTAGAAATAAGATTAAATGTCCACCAAGAATAGGATGATTCGACGGACTGACTTAATGAGAGGTCACAGTTCTGCCCTGCTGAGACAGGCACTGTCACTGCTTTAAACCCCCTGCCCCTTGACAGTGCAGGTCTCTCCAGTGCAGCACCGCAGAGCATGGAGTTTAGTTCTTACACAAAGTGTTTTCCATGCAGTGCTCACTGGCAGTGGAAGTAGCAGGGCCAGAGACAAGGTAGCACGAGACACGCTTTCGGGCTTCAGCACAACGAAAGGAAGTTTGACTAAAAGGAACGTGGCAGGCAAAAACCATTTGAGAGCCGATTTCCAGCAAGGTCCATGCTAATGCTCTTGGGAGCAGAAGGGAGAAAAACATTCTGGAGATCTCCGTGTTGTCCTCAGCGCTTGTGTCCATCATTCATTGACTGACTGCTTACTGTTTTCCTCTTTCTATAGTTCCTAAGGGCCTGTTTTTCCTGTAACTTCATATATTTTTTCCCACTGCCGCTTGTGGCTTTGCTTGTGAATGCTCATCCCAACCAGCCTCAAGCACCTTCTTTCTGTGTGCTTGGGGAAGATAACACCCTGCTTCCAATTGGCAAGGCGAGTAAGTTGGCTGCAGAAGCGTCTTTCTAACCAGAAACACCTCTGATGCTTATTGCTTGTATCTGGTGCCTACTGTCCCTAGTCAAGCTCAGGAGATTGCTGTGCTTGGAGCCAGATACACAGGTCTTGTCTTCATCAGGGAAAAGGTGGTTTAGATGTCTTGCCAAAGGGATCCAAACGACTCGAGCTTAATACAAATCAGTTGCTGTTTTTAAAAGGGGTTTGTTAACTGCGAATAGCTAAAAGAGATTAAAACAGCTGCTGTCTTTGGTAAGACTGTAGCAACGGTTAAAATCACGAAATGCCCATGATGTGGCTCAGGCAGAAACTGCTAGATGGACTCTGTAGGCAAGTCATGGAAGCTCTTGTTTCTGTTACTGAGGTTTCCTTTCCACACATGCAGACCTGCTTTGTGTGAGCACACAGAGGTGGGCCTGCCTCACCTGGGAAGTGTTGCACAGGACACAGTAAATGGGTAAAACAGGACTTGTACCTTTGAGCAAGTTCCTTATTTCTCCAAGTCTTTGCTGCTGTTCGCCCTGTCTGAGTGTACAATGAGTAGGAAATTCTTTCATGAATGCTGACATAGCCACAGCTTTCCCCTTAGGCCACTAGGCAGAGCTGATGTGGGCACACAGCCCTGCTTGCTGGGCTCCCCTTGCTGCCATTGTTCCTCATGCACTTCCTCCCTGGAAAGGGCTCCCATACCCAGCCTGGGTGTGGCACTTCACTAATGGACCCCATCATTTTGGGAGGGGGTCAGAAATATGGCACTGGACTAGGCAATCTCTAAGTGTCCCTTCCAACCCAAGCCTTTCTGTGATTCTATGACTTGAGGTCTCAAGACTCAGGTCTACATTTTTGTTTCATCCCTGACATTTGTTTTTTGATGGCATGTATTATTTTATTACCAAATTTCTCATATAAGAAGGAATAACATGTCACTTTTAATTTGAAACTTTATTGTAGTAAAGTTTTACATGAGGAGGAAAAATTGTACAACTGCAAGGGGAGAGGAGAAAGGTATCATCAATGTGAATGGTAAAATGAGGTCTATGTTTTGCCCATAGTGATGAAGTCTGTAACAGACTAGCCAGCTTTATCCAGGCAGCTTATTATATTTCAGTAACTGACCTTCCAAGTAGGATACTCTTCCTGTTCTCCTTCAGTACTGCAAGCACTGCAACTGTTGATGTGAACAGTTGTTCCTCCACATGTATGTTATTAACCATAATATATGCCAATCTCACTTTCTGATTAACCTTAATGTGGATAAAAGTCCTTAACATCTCTCTGTTTTCTTCAGCTACTTCAGTTACTTATTCTCTGAATTAGAATTAGCTTATATACTGCTATTATATTTAAATACATCATCTGCCTCTCTGTGGGCAGGTGCTAGTTCGGTTGCAATTATTGCAATGCAAGCCTGAGGCTGGAGTGAGGTTATTGCTTAAATAATATATTAAAGGAAGGAGGCTATTTGGCTTGTTTTGTTATGAAACCTGGGGGGATCATTTGTATAAAACCACTGAAGGCTTACACAAATGACACCTGTGTAAGCTCCAGGGAGGGTGTTCATCTCAGTTAGTGCTAGAAAAACCCCAGCTTGAGAGTCATTAGTGAAGCAGGAGAATGGCAGAAAACTTCCCTCCTGCATCTCTAATAAGAGATTCGGGAATAGCTGAAGCAGCTAAGAAGTATCACTCATCACTGCTCCAAAATCTAAGGAGAGTGTGGAGGTGGGGCGGCTGAGAGGCTCTTGGAAACTTTTGAAACCATTGTTTTCGTGCTTTAAGGGTTATATTTAACCTTCATTAAATGTTCAAGTAAGTGAATATTTTGGTTTACTTAGTGGGGTTCAGGTTGCAGTACAGACCACCACTCATTTCTGCTTTAATCTTTCCACTCGTGGAGAACATTTAACAAGTTTAGACACTATTTAATCTCTTTCTTTCAAGTCTCTTGTCTTAAAACCAGCAATAAAAGGAACAAACTTTAAAAAAAAAAAAAGTCCTATATACATCTGATATAAACCAAAACTGTGCTAATATTAGCTTTTCAGAATATCTAGGAACTCATCACTTTCTATTTTGATAGATTGGACAGGGTATCTGTGGGCTGGGAAAATTTCCAGTGTATTACCGGGTTTGAGTCAGGACAGACCCGTGCAGCAGCCACCTGCAAATCTGTGCGGTGCTGGTAACACACAGCTCACAGCCCTTCTGAGGGGGAACCTGAAGTGCGGTTGTTCACAGTGACTCTCTCCCAGGCTTGTCCCGGGATAAAGGCTGTGACAGGCTGTCCCAGTAAGGATTTCTGAAAAGTACATAGCAAGATTTGATTCCTGGAGGTCCCCAGCATTTCATCTTTCTGATCAACTTTACCTGCCGGAGCGAGGTTTGTCGGTGTGAACTTGCAAAGCCAGAGACATGAAAGGAGTAGTGAAGTTCTTTTAAACAAGCTGGACCTGCTTCCAAATAACTTGCCTGGTGTTTTCATCCTGCCAGAGGCTGAGAGCTGTGGGGCTGTATATCTCACAAGCAAATGCCACAGCCACGATTCTTGCCCTGAAACAGATGCAAACCAAGACTCCAGTTCTGTGATCAGGCTGTTGGTAACCTCCACGAGCCCTCCAAGGGCTCTGTGCTAGTACTGCACTCAGAGCACACTCATTTTTGAGACTGGGACTGCAGAAGTTTGGAGCCAGATTTCTTAAGGTTGCTGGTGCTGAACTGCCCTGGGCTGGGGAGACCTGGTGGCTCTGGCTGGGAGTTTCTGAAAATAAGCCCCAAACTCTTGATTCAAAAGTAACGTGACACTCTGCAAAGTTTCCTTTCAGGCAGTGAGCGCTGGGATCTGCCCTGTACACGCACGACGGCTGCATTGGCTTCGGCAGGAGCCAGCACGCTCTGGCAAAGACACCGTGCTGGAAACAGCATTCTGCTCATTCTTCTGCATGTTCACATTAGTGATATTTTCCAAGGTGAAGACAGTCTGTACTAATGGAGAGGGAAAATAGCGGGTGAGGTTATTTTGGCCTGCGTCATTTAGGAAGTCAGACTACATGTTACATGATCGCCTTACAATCCACGAAAAATAAAGTACTAGGGCTGGTGGAGCTTACTCCGGGTCACACACCTATCGGGTCTATGAAAGTCTGTCTTCAAATGCTGCTTGTAGGGAACTGTTGTGCTCCCTGTTACCTGAGTTTCCCCTTTTGCTGTGCCTCTGATTAGGCTCGGGTCTTTCTGATACTCCCGCACTCCCCGTTAATTGCATGTGTGGAGTCTGAGGCACTTCCCTGGAACCGCCGGGGAGTGTCAAGTTCAGCTTTTGTGTAAGCGCTGGCAGGCGCCGGGAGCAACTGGCTCTGGAGCCGTTTGGAGCGCTGGAATGGGTGGATGGGAGACATGTGGCAGGGAGGGGACACGGCGGGAGCGTGGGGACAACTCGCTGGGGAGCCCGGGCCGGCCGTGCCGAGCCCGCCGCAACCGCCGACAGGGGACTTCGCTTTCAGCCCCGCAGCTGCCCCCGCAGCCCGCGGGTTCCAATTCCTAACAACGAAAACCCGATAAACTAAAACAACAACAACAGGGGAAAAAATACCCGACCTCCTACTATACCAAATTATCCCCCGTATAAACTCAGTATTGTCTCTCTTCGTCTTCAGTGCTTTTTCTGTACGTGATTTCTTCCCTCTCTTCTTCACCCTATTTATGGGCAGTGTTATAACTAGGCTTGGGTGATGCTTTGCAGCGTGCTGTTATTACTCACCAAAAATGCAAGTTCTGAAATCCTTTACTAAATTTTAAGAATAAACTAAAGAATAAGAGAATAGATGAAAAAAAAAAACAAAAACAAAAAAACAAAAACAACAACAAAAAACCAACACTATTTCAGGATTTAAATAAAGTTTACGTTTCTTATTTCAAATGACATTTTTATTTTGAAATCCAAAATTTTAATTTCCATAATTCCGTGGACTGGCAAAAACTACGAAGTTTAATCAAAATTTAATTTTGGGTCAGCCAAAAGAGCTTACTTAACCCAGGGGAAAAAAATAAACAAATAAATATAAAATTGTCTCAAAAATTTCTGAGAACTTAAGGTGAAAAATCTTAAACTTCTAGTTTAGGTAGTGAACAAAACTTCTTTTGTTCCTTTCACTGATCTCTGGTGCTAGTGAGTTGATAAACATTCATGCAGCTTCTGTTCGAATAGTTAAGACATATTTTCTGTATATTACATATCCTGGTAATATGATAGCTTCACTTTTACATAATGCTGTTTCAGGATTTATAAGACTGGAGGCAATTAATTCTAATATAATTATTTGTTACCGACTGGAGATCGTTAATAATTGCACAGACTAGCAGGTAGAGTTCTTCAGAAAACAAGGATAGAAGGGATGCACAAAACAGTGGGGATTTTTTTTCAAGTACTTTCAGTAATAAATTTTAATAAAATAGAGTTTCAAACAGAAGCTGCAAGTCAGAGTAAGCTCTGTCCTGGCAGGAGTGGGCACTGGCTGCAGTGAGGGTATGCTGACTTACAGGCTGTGGAGATTTTGGGAGCTCTCTGCTGCAGCAGCAGGGATATAAGCTGCTGTCTGGTATAAATTTCAAGCAAATAAATTGTATGCATGAATAAATCATAACAGCACCAGTGTCACGTAGAGGCCTCAGCTCTACCCAGAGCCTTGCTAAAGGCTGTACAGTCACTGAGCTGCTCATTACCTAATAACTGCTCTGTCTCTCCTTATATAATGCCTGTTTTTTGGATGAATTGCTACATTCACCAAAGCCTCAAAAATATCTCCAGTGAGCCAGTCCTGATCATACACTGCACATGAATTCAAAGGTCTTGTTCCATAACCTTTTTTTGACTTTGAAATGTGCATACCATTTCAGGCGGCTTTGGAGTTCAGTGCAATCTGTTTCCACTGAAGGCAAGCAGTACTGGAAATATGATTACAATAATTGTATTATGAACATGGTATTGTCATGATCAAGTGAAGGGCTCCAAAATGTAACTGATAAAATTGTAGCTTTGACCTCCATCTTTAGCTTAAAAACCTGATCCAGTTCAGATATCACTCCGTATTAGCCTCGTTAGCACAAAAAACCGGCCTAATAGTTCAATCACCGCTCCCATGAGTCACTTCACAGACAATATTCGGGTAAACAAGAACTTGTGGGAGAGGAGAAACAGGATCCATCTTTTGATGTCGGTTTAGAGCGTAAAAGGCTAAATCATGCACTGTAACAGTTCCATCAGTTCCCTGGAGTCAGAGCAACAGAGAATTCGATTTGAAATTCCTGTGTAAACACGCTGGGGCAAATTCATGGTTGATATAAATTGTTGTAACTTCCTTGACTGTATTTGACTCACTGAAACCAATGAATTTGGAGCTGTTTACACCATACGAGGATTCATCTCCTTCATAAATATTTATGCAAAAAATGAGACAGTTATAGTAATTTAAAAATATTTTAATGTCGTGTTCCAAATCATACAGTACATAGTAGACCCCTTCTGCTTTGTTTTCTTATCCTCTGGCTTCATTGAGGTCCTAATTTGAACTTCTCAGCTAAAAATGGGAAGAAATGTGTAAATTGTAGCAGCCCTACCATTAGCTTCAGTTTGCAGAAGTGCCATTGATACAGGCTTTTGCATTTATTTTGGGTGGAAAGTGTCTATTTAAATTGTGAGATCAATCGTCAAATTAGATGTGTGACTGCACACATCGTCCCAGTGTTTATTTTCTTTTCTGGCACACTTGTGGCTCTTTGGGTTTGAAGAATGTAACTCAATTGGAATGAGCCTCAGTGATAAAATGGTCATCACATAAGATGTCTTTGTGTTGTTTTGAAATGTACTATTACAAGGCGTTTTAATAAACTTTGTTTTTATTTTCCTTGATTAATAACACATTTGCTTGTGAATTTTTTGGGATGTTTGATTCATGGTTTTTCCTTTCTCTTCCTTAGAACTCCTTGGTGGCAGCAGCCTACAGGAGGCCTTGTGGGACTATCCCATGGCGATCTGACCTGGTTCTGGCTTTGTCCAAGTAATTTTAGTCGCACTAACACTTTTGACCCCTGGTGTCATTGATAAGCTCCAGAGCACTGAGTGCCGGGTCAAAAAAGTTTTGAAAGATCTACAGAAAACTAAATTCTTAAAGCCATGTGATTGATATTTATTTGTTTTAATTATAAATGTAGAAAATAATAATCTGTCGCTTTCTCTTCTCTACCTAGTCACACTGACAGAGAAGCTGTTTTATGAAGAGTAGGTTCATTACATGTATTACACATTGTCAGCTATGTAAGGGAGAACAGTTCTGTTCCCATCTTCTCTGTTCAATACCTGATACGATTTAGTAGGGAAAACACTGGGCATTGTGTAAGGCATTAAGCAACAGCAGTTGATTGCTTCAACTAATATAGTTTCACTATAAAATACTATCATCTTCTTTTGATTGGCATTTGCCTTTCATAGGGATGTTTGGCTAATGCACTGCTTAATAGTCTCTTTTTCTTTTCTTTTTTTTTTTTTTGGTTAAAACTGGCTTTTATCTTTAAACTGTTTTCACAAAGCAGAAAACTGCGTCCCTTTGAACTCATCCTCTGATGTCATAAGAGCTGGGAGCTGACATGAATTGTGCTGTTACAATACTGACATTTCGAGCAAGGTACCAGCACGTACTAAAATACAGTAATGCATGTTGCGCTCCAGAATATTTTTTTAACATACTGTTATTAGTGGCAGGCTCTTTGGTCCAAATGCCTTTGATAAGTGAAATTAGCACGCTGTTTTTCCAGCCTATGTATGGTAAATTCTTTCCCCTTTTGGGGTCAAAAAATATAAATATTAAAGAAAACTCCAAGTGTCGCTATTTGCAAGGTTACAGTGTTTGTTATTAGAACTGTGGAATATGTTGAGTCTTTTAGGGAAGATGGTATGAGGGACCCATGAAAGGACAGGAAACATCTATATTTGCTGGCAGAGTGCCTGTATCAAACATATTGCTCACAGTGCCATCCTGGTGGCACTGTGGGGAAGGACAGTTCAGCTATGCGGTATGAAAACATGCCATCAGATCCATATTTCACAACACAGCACGTGTCAGGCAGGCAGGAGTGTGAGTTAATTAGATGAGGTTCTTTGCAGGAAGCCAGTTCTGTGGACAGCTAAAAAAACTGAGGACGTTCAATGGAATTAGGTCCCTAATCTTAATCCCATCCCAGGAGAAGTGGTAAAATGCAGGAAGCACTTTGCACAAGGCTTCCTCTGGGTTCCCCAGAGGTGTCCCACAGAGAAGCCTGGTTTTAATGCTGCATTCCTTAGCACAAATAAAGCACAGCTTTACATCCCTACTTGTGCAAGACTTGAAAAGAGACTCTTGTTGTACCCTACAGCATAGGTATAGTGAGGCAGTAGGGACAAGTACTGTTTCCCTTATACTTTTTTTTTTTAATACAACAGGATTAAGCTTTATGTGAAGAAAAAGTGTACTTTGGATCTTAAGTAGGATCAGAAAATTATATAGTGCTATGCACACTATAGAGAACTTTGAATTTAGCACCATTTA
Organism: Pseudotriccus pelzelni; assembly: GCA_035584735.1. Lineage (NCBI taxonomy): Eukaryota > Metazoa > Chordata > Aves > Passeriformes > Tyrannidae > Pseudotriccus > Pseudotriccus pelzelni. The sequence goes on along the minus strand of JAWMRA010000009.1, from coordinate 24,874,583 downwards.
TTTCCATCTATGTAGTATCATTCAGTCTTCTAACTGTTGCTTGTATAAACAGTTTTGATTCCATCAGGCAATTTTCCTGGTTGTGTTAACAGAGATTACTCTTCCCATGAGTATATTGAAGGCTCAGAGATGCTTTTAATCTCCCTATTTGTCTTATCCAAAGAAAAAAAGATCCAACCAATCGAAAAGCCCCCAACCTTTTATTTTTCTGAATCTAGTCCACAGCTCCTGGAACTAACTAAAACAAGAGAAAAAGAAATCCAATGCATTCGTAAATAATTCCAATTAAAAATAGCAGTTTTGGCCGGCTCAGGATGCCTGGGCTGCGTATGGAAGCAATTCTCCTGGCTCCGTCCACTCCTGGCTGACCCGGCCGAGCACAGGCTGGTCCCCAAGGTCCCTGCAGGGCAGTGAGGAGGAGGAGAGCCTGGCCTGCCTGGAGGCACTTGGTGCTTGGTGTCCATCCTGTAGAGCACAGAGAGCCTGCTTGTCTTGCATTGGGAATGTCCAGGGGCACCATCGTTGGGTCTGTGCCGCAGGCACCTTCCAGCCCTGTGTTGTGGGTGAACAGCACCCTCTGTGCATCCACACAGGAGCGTTAGGAAAAGTAACGTCCAGAAACAGTGCAAATGCACAGTGATATGGAGGTACTGGTGGGTGTTAAGTAGAAATAATAATTTAAACAGCAATTGCACAGCCATTATCAGTCATCTTCACCAATTGCATCTCGCCAAAAGCAGTAATCTCCGATAAAGATTTCTGTTATTTGAAGGCAGGCCCAGATTTAGAACCACAAGATAAAGTTATTATATGCAAAAGAAACTGTTGCTACCGAAAGAGCCCCCAGAGGGAGGACCGACACAGTGTTCTGCTCTGGTTTCAGTGCTCTGTGTTGCCTCTTGACTCATCTGTAGAGGACCTGGCCCTTGAGCCGACTCAGTGGGAGGACATGAAGGTGCAGGGTGTGCTCATGAGAGTTTCCCACCCCCCATTCCACCATCCTTCCTATAGCACCTCGTCAGACTCTTGGCCACTTCTCCCACCCCCCCCCCAGATTAACTCAGGCCGCTTGAAAGAAAATGCTGGTAAAGTTTTGTTCGGGTCAAACAACTGTGTTCTGTTAAATGTACATTATTTTCTTTAGAGTCTTTAACTTTTGCCTTGATTTTTGGGGGTTTCTATTTGCCAAAATAGTCTGAAAGATGTGAGAAATTTTCATCTTTTTTTCTCCCAAAACAGAAAAAGAAAGTGGGATAAAATACCATAAGAAATAACCAAATCCAGGCAGATGTACCTTTAGCCTTGAACAAGGAAAGGCAAAAAGAAAACAATTTGTGATATGTTTTCCCAGAAATAGACTATTTGGAAGGAGAATAGTTGCTTGGTTAGAAATAAAGAAGGATGGGAATTATTAGAAGAAAAGAAACAGTGAAGAATAAACCGGGAAAAGAAAGTTTGGAAGAGTATAAGAGGTGTAGCAGAGGTGAAGCAAATGCATACTGGGAGACCCCAGGGTACCATATGTGGCTTATGAGTTGATGATCTGTCATATTCTACTGCCCCAAGTTCCCTAACAAAGTTATTCCATTGGGAGGGATGATTTTCATCTTCTCCAAACCACTCATAAAATTTTGAAAAATAAGAACACAAAAAAAGAAGAGTGAATGAAGGGGGAGACATCAGGAGAACTTGCAGGCTTGGTAACACATAACAAGATGGTAGATGCTGAGAGGAGGAGAATCCCCCAGGGAAGGAGAGATTCGTGTCTAAGCTCAGTGGTGCAGGCAAAGGCATTTACACAGAGGTTTTGCTGTGAGGACTTGGGAAGGGGAGACAAGAGGTGGAACACCCAGCCTCAACATACTGGTGCTAAAAGACTTGTCAGAAGAAGCTCGGGAGAAAGAGGTCAAAATTAGGAAAATGAAAAGGCTTTTGAGAGCTTTGAAAGTTTAGAAATTCAAGAGAAGTGGAGATGTCTTGCAGTAGAAGGCTGTGTCTTTGCTGGCCCTTTTTTTTTTTTTTTGCTCTTTTTCTCCAGAGAATTAGGAAAAAATGTTGTATGCAGGCTGAATTTGTGTTTAGGTGCACTTCCTAATACTTTGGGGAGTTTTTAGCAAAATGAGAAGGATTACTGGACAACCTCTCCCCAAAAAAAACCTCAAACTCTGTGTCCGGCAGAGAGGGTGCCACAGGCTTCATGAGCGTTGGGCTTGGGGATCTGCTGAGCCTTCCCAGCTCCCACTCTGGTGAGATCAAACCTGAATTCCCAGTCATAAAGTACTGATCACTCAAAGGATTGCTGTGGAATCATCCCACCTTGGTTCAGCACTGCTCTTCACACCAGAGGTACATTTTCACTGAGCCACTCAGTGAAGGAGTTTTACAAGGCAAGAGACAAGTCTGAGAGCTGAGGTGCAACCTCCTGAGAGGTAACGAGCAGCAAAGCTGCTGTGGATGGATGTGTCACAGTAACACATCTGTGGGGAAGAATAATCAGTGAAGGCAGCTGAAGAGCATTGCTCTGAACGGGCTGGAACCCAGCAGAGAGAACTGGCTTGAGCCTTGGCTCAAGAGCCTCTGGGAACTGGAAGCTTTTTCTTTACAGTTTAAAAATCTGTATTATGTAAAACTGTTTAATGCTTGCTATTCAATTGATTTTAAAGTGGATAATCATCACTGAGCTTTAAATACACAGAGCTTGTTGTTGGAGCTGCAGATTTTCTTTGTTAATACTAACATTAAATATTTATTCTGGATAAGGATAATGCAGTAATATGGGGAAACACCTGCGATTGAACTGCTGCGATAAGGATCTCTACTATACACTTCCACTGCCAATATTTTCACAAACCTCACTAGAATCAGTGGTAAATAACTTTAATTCATTTTCCACTCCTTTTGTCTCACAAATTTGAATGTATTTGATGCATGAATCTTTACAGTAGGTTGTAAACCCCAATTCATGTCTTTAAGGACCTGTACTAAATTGTTTAAGGAGTTCTGCCTGACAGAAGCCCTTTTTCTCCCTCCAGCACTAATTGGGTGATGATGATTGGGTCGTTTTGGGAAACACCAGAGCAGAAGAAGGCAGCTGGAGGCAGTGTGTGAGGAAACCCAAAACCATGCACAGATTTAGAATTTTATGAAGCTACAGCAATTCGCTGTCTCACTTCAGTGAAACTGTATTACCAACAGGCAGCTCCTCTCAGTTTGCTTGGACAGCCCCTTCTGTGTGGCTTTCTAAAACCTGTGAGAGGGTAATTTTTTTACTTGGAGAGCAGAGAATGAAGTGATGTGTTTCTCCCTTTGACAATTACACAGTCAGGGAAAGCTGGTGCAGAGTACCTCTGTTATGTGTTTGTGAATGTCAGATGCATCTAGTGTTACATACTGTATTTTTCAACGTGAAATATCTGATAATTGTGGCTTTTAAATGTCTTAGTGATATACCACACATACATTTAACTACTTTAAGTAGTATTTTGCTCCAAAATTACTTAGGTCTTTTTTTAAAGACCCTCTTCACTTTTGTGGTATTGATATTTATTTTAAAAAAAAAAAAAAGAACAAAAACTAAAACTCCAGTCTTTTCACATCAGTTGTCATACATCCTTCTGAGTATCTGATTGGGCTCTTGCCTGCAGGAAACTACTGCACTGCAGGACATTATTCTGAGCTTTGAGTTTTGTAGATATAGTCATATCTTTTAATATTAGTGACTGTTAAGACCCATGTAAACCTGAATCTGGTAAAGTCAACACCAAATTTCCACACTCTCCAGTGAAGCTGAGATTTCTCTTTCTTGGTAGAAGGAGGAATTTCTCTTTCAGCCTTGTAAAAAGCCAGAGGTAGCAAAGTGGTCTGTTAGAGTTTAGAGGGAAGAGCAAGCGAGCCGTGGTCCCAGGCTGGTTCATCTGTGTGTGAGCGACCTGGGGAAACTGTTTGTGATGAAAAGGAGCTCGTTTTTTAATTTCTGTCCTTATCTGAAAATCCACGTGATCAGGAACTACTCACATCCTGAATTATTTCAATCCTGAAGAAGCAGTTGCTGTTCCCACAAGGGGTGACATTTCCAGGTAGCCAGCGCTGCCCGATTCTGGTCCCTGCATGTCCAGGCAGGAGCTGTTGCTTTTTCACAAAGATCAAAATCCACTTTACAAAGTCAATTTTGCAGCAGAGCACATTTAACTCAGATTGGTGTGAGGGCTCCGGAGTTACCAGAGTGTCCCCAGCCTTTTCCCCTCTTGTGCTGTTTTGTGCTAGGACTGAGTGCAACATAAACAGGAGTCTTTGCTTGCTTCCATTCAGGCAGTTAAACACCCACTGAAAACAGCTTTGTAATGAATCCCTGCTTTGAGCAGGGATACACTGAACAGCAAAGAAACTCACTGCTTCTGTTTCCTGTTAACTCTGTGTAACAGGTGGTATACAAAGCACTGAAAGGCAGCAAATGCTATTTCTTTTATAATATAAGCAACAAATAACATTTCCATAATAATTTCCATTGCATTTTAAATAGCTTTTTGATCAGGTTAAATTTAGTTGAGATAAAAGAAATGTTGTGTTGCTGCTTAACCTACAGATACTCTCATTTTCTTTTGGTTTGTCTCAATCCTGCTTTAAAGGCTCCTATAGACAGCTAAATATCCAGAAAAAGTTGTACACCTTTTCTTCTGGCTTCCAGTTCTACTTATGTTCTTTTTTGAAAAAGCTCATCCATCTGGAAAACACAGCCAGTTAAAGATGCCTTTCTGTGTGTCAAGTCCTTCCTTCACATACTAAACATCACAGTAACTTTTATTCTTACAACTGATGGTTGCAGCCTCTGGGACAAACATTTTCTGTCGTAATTATTCATTCCAGGGCTGTGCTGTCTGTGTGTAGCCCTGTTCTCAAATGAGGAATAGGCAGAGGAAACCTAATAGGTAGATGAAATCTAATAATAACACGGAGGTTCTTCTTTTTCAGCTCACTGAATTGAGCTGCAAATGGCTGTGAGCAGTTCAACTGCCATGCAGGGGAATGCAATGGCAGCAGGGTATCACTGGTGGGCTGGCTGCCTTTTTCTGTGGCTGTTTCTAGAGTATGTAAGTCTGAATTATTGCTTTTTTAGGTATTGAAAAGCAATCGTCAGTGAAGTTAGAATGTCACAGAAAAATTGTGAGTCTCTTTTAGGAGTTTCTTCTCTGAGAGTAGAGGGTTAATCCTATTTTTGGTCAAGTTATGTACAGGTCTGCCAGAGGCAGGACATCCCACAGCACTTAGACAGCAGTAGCAGCAAGTGAAGGGCACAGCATCTTCATTCTTTAAATGAAAAGTGGAAAATCGGCTCACTTAGAGAGAAACATCTAGTCTGTAGTTTTCTCTAGGTGTCAGTCATATGATCAGGCATGGATAACAGCTCCACAGAAAGGAATATTAAGTTAAAATCAGATGTGGAGGATGTTCCTGTTGGGGTGAGGCACTATAAACCACCTACACTTGAAGCCAACTGACAAGGAATAGACTGTAATCACCACACCATTTATTTTTTAGCAACAAGTGAGAAAAGAGAAGCCTCGAGGGTTGTGTTTTTATAGAAAATAAAAATTCCAAGCACAACAAAAAAAGCTGATAGCAGTGAGTTTAGTAAACTCTGGTAACTGTTGGAGGATCAGTACCAGTAGGCCTGTTTATGTCCATATCACTGCTCTCCCCAGGCACAAACACACAGCTTTGGACCTGCTCGTCCTTTACCTCAGCTCTCCGTGGGAGCGACTTCTCCCCGTCCTGCTGAGCACCAAGGCCAGTCTGCCCCACTCCCTCTGCTGCCAGGGCTGGGGACTCCCCGCAGCACAGCTCCTGCTCTCCCGCTGCCCTGGCATGGCTCAGGTCACTTTATTCGCATTATTTTTATCTGATTCTTTGGGTGACATCATTCACTTTCCTTAAACTACTGAGAAGCCTGAAATACCTGAAAACACTTTCAGGTGCTTGTCCATGGTAAACTGAGGGCCAAGTGCCTGAAGGGGTCATGATGATTTAAGGAGTTTATTGCTGTTGTACTGACATTTGCTTCAAAAACCAGCACATTCTCAAAGCTTGCCTGTAGAACCCTCATGAAATGATCTGGGAACATTTGCTGAGATTAAACGTTTTCTTTGTTTACTTTAAAAATTACAAATTTATTTATCCAGACTCCTTTTTCTGTGTTGTCTTAGCACCCATTTACATGGAAAGGCTTAAAAAAACTCCAACAAATTAAGTGAAGATGTTAATTTAAAACAAATTAATTTAACTGCATTAAAATACTGTGTAGAAAATTTTTTTAGGATTTGACTGCTCTAAACTGCCTTTAACTTAGTTAACTCAAAAGCTTTTGGTTGTGAATAAGTTGGGGGCTTAGGCCAATTATTTAATCCACTTGAAACTGTAATTCAGTGTAATTTCCCGAGTGTGTGTCTGTAGGCAATTCTAAGGAGTACATGCTGCAGAAATGGAAAGTAGTGAGGGTGGTTCTCTCTTTGAAAGGACTTTGGTTCCCATCCATGTCTGGTAACTATTCTTCAAAATCTAGTCCCAAGCACAGAAAGCTTCTGTAGTGACTGTTGTGGGAAACCTGGGTTTATTACCAACCTCTTACACAGTCTCAGTATCCTCTTCATCAAATTCTTGCAAAGCATTTCTCTAAGAGAATGAAAGTCCCTTAGAGATGTTGTTCATATCAGCCTTCCCAACTGTTTCTGAGTCTTTTTTTAACCTAATGCAGTGAAATTTAGAGAAATACTGTGAGTCTGTAGTAAATCTTCAAGGGAAAGTTCTGCTGGCAGAATGTAAGGCACGTACCAATCATCAGTGGTAGATGCTGCTTTGGTATGATCTGTACTGGCCTTACTATGTAGGATGTAGCTTAGAAGGGTTTGGAATTGTAAAAGCTGTAAGCTGTGGTAGTGGTGCTGCAGTGCTGTGTGGAGTTTCTTCTTCACTGACCACTTAGAGCCCCTGAAATTCTAATTTATCCTTTTCCAGAATAGAATGTAATAGCACCACTGTCAAAAAAAAAAAAAACAAAAAAAAAAACAACAAACAAACAAACAAAAAAACCCTCTCGAATTTATACCAAGTATTTAATGGCAAAATAACAATTTTTTATTCTACTTAGCCATTTGGCAGGGGAAAAGCCCTACTGTGTTCTTTCTTTGAAGTCTGAAAAAATCTGGCCAAGGTTTGCTATTTGGGGAAAAGAGATTTGTCTTGTGTAACAATTATTCTCCTAATGCCACGAGACACTCCGGGTGCGTTGTGTTTTCCTGACATAAACGTTTAGCTCATCTTTTGTTTTTATACAAATGGCAACTCAGATGAGACTTGTAGCATTTGGAAAGAAAAGAGCCTTCTAATAAGGGATTAACTTCTCATTAGCCCTACTGATTTTCCAAAAGATTTTGCTTTGTGTAATGCATTATAATTATATGACAGGAGAACAGTGGAGAATATGGCATAGCATTTCCCATAGGTTTCCTTTCTGAGATAAGAAAGATAAACATTCTGCTTTACTTCTCCAAGAACAAACAAAACAAAAAAAAAACCCTCAGCAGTTTCCTGCGAGGCAGTTGGATGTGAGCTGCTCGCCGGAGCTGAGGCTTTCCACGGCCAGACAATGATGTGTGTCGTGCGGGGAAACCGGGTGTACAAAGTAAGGAAGCCCCGTGCACTGAGGTGTGTGTCCTCGGCTTCCTGAGAATGTGCCTTATCGCCCAAGGGTCCCTACACACTCACACGCCTTTATCTGCGCGGCTCCCGGAGGAGGAGAGCTGCTGTTTATTTTTCCAGGGCGCTCTCTGTTCTGGGGGAAACAAGGGAGGCCTTTAATTGGATCTCTCTTTTGTTCCTGGATTGCTGCGGCTTCAACGAAATCGGGAGGAGCGGGAGCAGGACCGAGGTCTGGTTTAGGGTATGCGTAGCTTGACTCTCAATGACCCACCTCTGTTTCAGCCGTGACACCCGGGCCAGGGAAATATTTTGCTTAGGCTGGCTTTGCTAAAGCAGGGAGAGGATCTCTGGTTACAGGAGGAGCGAGCAGCAGCGATGCTTTCAGTTTGCTCCGCTCTCTGCTGCACTTTTACGGCCTGAATTGTGCAAAAGGGGAACAAATACCCAGGAACCTCTTCCCGATACCAGCTGGGAAGCACGTTCTGCAGTTCCCAAAAAAACCTCAGTGGGTGAGAAATTTAAAAGCTTTAGAAGGATTCAACAGGAGAAGCTGAAAAATTGCAGTAATGCTCTCGGTGTTAGTGGTTAACGAGACAGTGTCAAACACAGAGGGGTGACCTCCTCCATAGCTGCAGAGCTTTGCAGTTCCCTGCACTTTTGCTTTCCCGTTTAACTTTCTCATTTGTAACTTCTTTTATTCTCCTCAAACCAAGTTTTGTAACGCACTGACATCTGCTGTGTGTTTGGCTAATACAGCCACCAAAGAACCCAAAGAAGCCTTGCAGTCCAGGCAGGACAGGGCTTGAGGAATTGAATTTAAGAAAAGGGAGGAGAGTGGGAGAACCTGGCAACTTACTGATACACGGAGATAAAAGGGAGCAAGTCACCGTGCCCTTACCGATCTTATACTTGTTTCATGGAAGAAAGGCACAAAGTAAGCTAATTTTAGTCATACAAGCAGCAGTTCTATCGATTGACTGAAGTTATCACTATTTAGAAAAAGCTACATTAGCTCACCTTTTCCTTTATTTTTGGTCTAGTCAGGGTCGTGGTTATGAGGTGGGCACACCATCCAAATGAATAGCTTTTCTGCCAGTTTTCAAAAACTGAACTTAAGAGGAAACGCGGCAGCTGAATAACCCCAGTACCGGCACAATAAACAGTGTATCATTTACAACCATTCTGCAAAACGGGAGCAGCCTCCACCCCACCCCCAAATAATTGTAGTATTACAACAGGAGCATCCTTTTAAAATACTAGACCAACCAGCAGCAAAACTTCCTGCGGGTCTAAAGCTTCCCTGAAACATTTTAAGTGGTGATTGATTCTGGTTGGGGTGGGAGGCAGCGGAAGTGCTCCCTGGCAGTGCGGGACAAGCATCCAGCACTGCCTGCGAGCTGAAGATAGAGCCACACTTAAACCCAGCCCAGCTCCTGCCCCGGGTACATTTCTACTGGACATTTCAGAGACCCAGGGCAGTACTGATTAGAAATCTTTTCTCAAAACGGTTTTAAAGAAGAGACTGACCTTTGCCCAAAGGAATAGTTATGCAGTTTTGCTTTTTGTCAAAAATTAACAGTATTTCTAATGAAAAACTGAAGCCAGACTGGGATTTATTTTTTTTGTTGATACATTGTTCAGCTGAAAATGACTGTTTATAAAACAACACTTTTTCTTTTCTTTTCTTTTTTTTTTTCAAAAAATAAAGTGGTATGCTGGTTTCAGGAAATAATCTCTTTCCTGAAGATTTTCAAGACTGAAAATCTAAATGTCTCTCTGGAAAGATGGGAGCCTCCTAACAAATGGTTTCTCAAAATATAGATTTACACCAGCTCTGTGAATCAATTAGTTATGGGATTGTCCCCCACATTAGTCTTTCCATACAGGTAACCTTAAGGTACTAAGTCTGTGAGGCAGGCAACATTCTAGGCATAGACATTTGAGCTAAAAAGGATAGATGGCCTTTTCTTTCTTTTTCTATCCCAAAGTTGGCTGTAAAAACTTGTTTTGTAGATGTGTAGTTTATTAGAAAAACTAGGCTTCAAATGTGTCATAAACCATAGTTTCTCCTTTTGTTAATTCCCAGCAAATGTGCAAAATGTCTGCAAGGCTGTGACAGTGCTGGATTAACACCTCACCAACAGCAAGAACCGAAACAGAAAAGTACCTTTTCATTATGAGGAGTCTTAACCAGTAGGGGAAATCCTGCTCCCCTCGAGATCAAGAGGGAAATTCCTTTTCAGCTTCAAAAGAACCAAAATTTAGCTTAGCATTATGCTGAAAGCTGTTGAAAAGCCCTTGCATTTGTATCACTTTGCATTCATCCCACAAGCAGGGAAAAGGGATACAGCTCTTAAACCGGGTTTACAGGTCAGCAGAGAGCTTGCTCCTGGGGTGGTGCTCAGGAACTTTTCTCAAGGGCTTGTAGCACTGAATGACTGCTACCTTTCCCTCTTTCTTTTTTGTGTTTTTTCTTGTTTCCACGGGGCAATGTTTTCCTTGGAAGTCTGTGCTGAAGTGCCCTTCATTCATTGTATTTAATGCCTCTTATGGTCAGCTATTCCACTTCCAAACTGAGGTGTCTGAGCAGGCACAATCAGTATCGAAACATATGAGTTCCCAGACATGTTCAAAGGTATTGTGCATCACCTGATGTACAAAAATGTGACACTGAACGACTAGTGAAGGATCCAGTAGTAAGTAAAACTTTGCTTTACGGTGTCCAACAAAGCTGCTGGTGGTAAAATACTTGAATTACCCAAAAGGTGACATGCTGCTTAAATGCTGGATAATATTCCAGTCATAACATCAACTAGTAGAGGCTCATGCTTTAAGGAGAGTTGTAATTGTTGGTTAATTAACTTATCAGATGAAGAAGCTGCTTATATCTCCTCACTGGAGTGTAAACCACATATAGGGCTGCATTTGGTCCTTGGCATGCACTGCACATCCTCAGAGCTCTCTCTGTAAGGATGCCGGGATACACAAAGCACTAAAATCTAACCCATCACTCAGGGCAAAAATCTTCTTAAAAAGAAGCCAAACCCCTTTATTTCCTCTGCTATTGACTTCAGTCAGATAAAATCAAGATTTAAAAAAATCCAACCCTTGTGCCCTGCCCGTTAAAAATGAAACAGAGGAAGATAATAAATTTTATTTTTTGAACTGTTATTCAAGATTTTAGCATACGTTCAATGCAATACATGCTTCCATATGCAGTGGGCGTTGCAGCAGTTAATACATTAAGCCACAGAACAGAAATGGCTTGATACAGTACTCAGTCATGTGGCACATGTAGTAGCCTTTGTGTATGAATAATGTTGGTTTATGCTTAGTATGAGACACCTATGGAACCAGGAGGATGAATACAGATAGTAATGGAGCAAGGAAGAATGCGAGAGAGAATTATTTTGCAAATAGTTGCATTTTGTTGTTAAATCACACGAGTGATGTTTATATTCTGAACATCATGGCAATCCTTATTGTTATGCCCTGAGGGCATTTATCCCCTATCCCACCCATGCCTTTGGCCAGAGTTCTGCAGGAGCTGCTCTGGCAAAGGGCTCTGGGAGATGGGCTGAATCTTTGAAATGTAGGGAGCCCTTTTCCCCTTCCCCTCTCCAGGCAGCACCATGTCCGTGGGCTGTGCCACCCCGTGAGGAAGGTGTCAGTGTGGCCTGACTCCTCCAGAGCTGGTGCTTCACACCAGGCTGTGCTGCCTGGCTCTGGCACAACTTTTGGCTTGAGCCCTTGGATCACACGGTGGAATTACTTGTGCCTAGCCCAGGTTGGACTCGCCTTTGGGGCTTAACTTCTCCTGACTGCTATTCTTACAGTGGGTCTCTCTTTTCTTTGTAGTAAGGGAAAGCTACAAAGTGGACCCAAAAAAAAAGAAAAACAAGTTGAAATTAAATTATATGTAAGTAAACAAACTGTAATAAAATGAGCAGGCTTAACTTTCATCTACATTTCAACTGGATTTGAAACAAGCCCCTTCTGAGAGCCTAAGAAAGTTGGTTGAATGTTTGTTTGTTTGCTTTGGTCTACTTTGCATTTCCTTGCTCTCATTGTGACCAAGAGGAGAAATGCTGGAAGGCTGTGAGCAACTCTGATATGCTGTTTCTGGCCAGGTCAAAAGTAGGGCAAGCTGGAAATATCATACAAGTTTCCATGTTTTGTAGATTTCCAGTTCAGGTTTGTATACTCAGAAGGTTGGAACAAGTCTGAGATAACCTAAAATACCTCGGGGTGACTGTACACACAAAAATCAACTTCCAGAATTTAGGTGGCCAAGCTTAAACAGAAATATCCAGCTTCTTCAAAATTTCTGTCCTTGCCATGAAGGGAAGTTTAATGTTTCGGGTTTGCATTGTGCTTCCAAGCCTGCTGTTAGGCTGGGACAATGCAAGGACTGAATGGGTGTCCAAGGATCGGATCCACCACTGGCACCACAACCTGTATCTCCAGTGAGTGTGTGCTTTCAAGTTATGCATTCAGGTTTTGGGGGGAGACTGTATGTAATCTGAAGCTGACTTTGGCTAAAGCTTAGCTCTTTTCCTCCAGAAGGAAGAAAATTGCTTCCATTACATCACTTTTAACCTGATTCTCTGGACATGGCTTGTGGTTTGATCCAACAAAACAGATTTTTTCTGAGATCAAACCTAGTTATATAATTTGCAATCTTATAATCTTTGTAGAAACACAGTAGTTCCATTTAAAAGGAAACAAACTTGTGCTTCTAATTGCTTTAAAGTACAGCATGTATTCGGGAGAGGCACAACTACGGTCAGGAGGGAACAGATTGCGAAGTGCCCCAGCTCCAGCTGGGGAGCTTAGAAAGCAGGAATAGTCCAGTTCCTGCAGGCTGCAGGTATCATTGTGGTGATGCCATGTGCTCCTCCTGAACAAGTCAGGCCTTTATGAGGAGATGGATGCTGTTTGTAAGGGCATGGTAGTACTCCCTCAACTTAGCTCTGCCCTCTGGATCAGGCAGGGTGTTCTCTGGGTTTTTCAGCCAGGGCTTCTGTTCAATGAGCAGATGGGGGAGAAGCTTGTGTGTATGTAGAGTTATTTACAAATTGTTTAGGTAGGTAATATTTACATAAATTCCAGATGTGGACAGTCTATTTTAAAACAAAAGCACCCCTCACTAACGTAGTTCCTGGCTAATGCAGCCCTTTCTCCAAGTTCTGGAAGATCTTGAGACGAGACTACTTAGCTTTAGCCAAGTCCGACTGCTTCTAGCTGCTCAGAAATGGAAAAGGAGCGTGACTTACATGGTCATAATGTAGATGTCAAAATCTGAGTGTATGTGTGGATTTCACAGCATGTTGCTGTGTCTGTATGGCTTCGCTCCCAGGGCAGCACCTCCCTGCAGGAGCCTGCAGAAAGTGGACAGAGAGCACTGAACATGCCTCACGCAAATTCACAAGGAGCTGCTAAAGACAAAACTCGAACTCACAGTACACAGAAGTGCTGCCCAAATTCAGTGGTCTGAATGAGTCACCACGAGCTCCTCACTCAAACTAAAACCAGTGCAGCTGCAGACATGTGCAAGCATGTCCCCCTCTGGCCAGGTCTGTTGTAGGAGTGGGAGCCTCCGACACAAGATTGAGCATGAATGTCCCCAAAAACTGCCGCAGGAAAGCATTTCCAGTGTGGACACAGCTAGGGAACACTCAACTGCCAGGACTTCCTTCAGCCCCAAGCCAGTTGTACAGGCTCTCCCGACTAAAACAGCTTTGGCAGTATGACTATTTCTCTAAAAAGGGTTTTTGTCAACAAAGTTGTATCAGGTGAAGAATTCCTCTTCTCCCAGTCACTAACAATCCAGCTATGTTGTTATACTATATTGCTGGATCTATGTCACCTAAATTTAGGAGTCTCAACTTCTAACCTGAATAACCTTTTCAAATATTGTTTCCTCAAAGCAGTAACAGACCCTTTATGAAAACAGACATGGGTAGATTATATGAGTTCAGAAAGAATCATGGCTACAATGTGGGACAAAAATTCTCAAAGAAGTAATAGAAAACAAATTTTCATTGATATCCCTAGGTTAGTTGAAAGAATTTTTTTTAAGCATCTTTTTTTCAAAAAATCTGAAATTTGTATATTTTTTCCTGCTTGGATCTCTAACTGTGTAATTTTCCAAATTGTCTAAACAAGGATGCAGATTTTTTTTATTACCTAAAATGATCTGTTAAGCAGTGTATCTCTGCAGCAACAATGGGAGATGTCTGCTTTGGCTCTAATTTTGTTGTACAATGCTATTAATTTGCAACTTCAGGGTGAGCTGGACGTGAGTGGACTTGTATGGTTCGGGGTTTTCTGCTTCTCTTCCTTCCCTCTCCACTCCCCCCCATGCTTTGTATAAAAATTAGCATCAATTTTGAAGTGCTAGAAAGAGCAGCTTGCTTTGGAGGTTGTCAGACTCTGATACAAACGATCTTTGCTTCGAGCATCCTAAAAAAGACATAATTTCTGCTCTGTTTAAAAAGCAGAGGCTTCCTTGTTTGTTTTTATTTGCAGTATTCGGCAGCATTGCTGTAGGCCACTAACTGCAGGATGGCAGTAACACAGGATTATCCTGCAGAGCCGTAACTAGTGAATCCAAAACAGCCAACCTGAACTCTGCTGCGGGCTGCCATTTAATACCACAAGAAACTGTTTGCATTTCATCATGTAACCGGTTGTGTGAATTCAAGAGCCTTCCCTGGATCAGGCTGTGTTTTCAGATGAAAGAAAGAAACTACCAAATGGTGGAGTGAAATATATAGCTTGTTTTCCTGTAGGCCTGTCCTCTAAGCGTAAACAAATATACCGTAGTGAAGACTATGACTCAGGCTGGAGAAAAGAAGCTGAATAGAGAAGAGGTGGGAAGCAGGAATATCAGAGGGAAAAAGTCTGGGGCTGCCTTTTCTCATGAGATAGTTTTCTTTGATATTGAGGCAACAGGAACAGGCTCAAAATTAAATGGGACCGTGAAAACTATCTTTAGAGTGTCAGCTGAAGGGGGAAATCTGCTCTCCTGATCCTAAAACCTTTCCCTCTAAAATTCCCATTGGATTAGCTATAGAATTGAGCCTGTTTGTGACTTTTTCCCTCAGGCTCTGTTGGATGGGCTTCTATTCAATGTGATTTCAGTCCAGATTATAATAAAGTTGCTCTGTTCCTCATGAAGCTCACATTATGGATGTACAGCCATCATGGTCGACGGACTGCTTAGTTTTTCCTGTGAAAACAGAAATCCTTGTGCAGCTGGGAACTTGTAAAAACAAGCCTGAAGCTACTAGAATTTTTAGCTTTACAGTATAAAGGAGAAGTAAATTCTCCACTGCAAAAAATATACGTACCTATATATGCTCAAGGTTTTGACAATGAGACTCATTCATGCAGACGAAGACACTTTCCAGGTGAATATTGCCTTGTTCTGGCGTCACACACTGAGTAATGTAATTAAAGAGCATTTATGAAATATTCGGGGCTGTGCTGCTGGGAACCCTGAACAGAGGGGAAAGTGGGATTGTGTGTATTTGTGGTGTCCCTAGGTAAGCGAGGTGATCTGCAGTCCAAGTGAGAGGTGAGGTTCTAAAAATGCAAGCTTTTCCAAGACAGAGTCTAGGGTCTGAAGGGAGCGACACACATGCAGTTTTGTCTCATGTAATGACTGCAGTGAGGTTGCAAAGGTTATTATTTCTTGATATTTTTTTGGTAGTCAATGCTGTGCCGCTAACAGCATCTCCAGATGTCATTCAGAAAGGGAGCGAAGCGGGCTCTGGAGGGAAAGCGGGGCAGCGGCCGGCTCAGCCCGGGCTGCCGGGGCTGGAGCCGCCGGGTCCCGGGACACCTCCGTTCTGCTCTGCCCGCGGGAACACGGAGGTTCCTCGGGTAGGTAACTCAGAAAAACGCCTCCGTCTCAGCCTTTTAATACATTAAGTCTGATGAGTTTTCACTGAGGCCAGAAAATTTTATTTCCCGCAGTACATTTCGTTAAATCTCGTGAGCGCCGTGGTGCGGGACAGACCCGCGCATGCCGCGTTTACATATACCTTCCTATTCCTGTGTTTGTTATGAGGATAAATAGTCCACGATCTTAAAGACTAGTAGTACTTGGGAAAATAAAAAAGGAAGAAACTGTGAATATTTGAAATGGTAGCATTCCGACTTCCCTGTCCCGGGTGCTTTGGTGGCTGTGCCGAGGGAGAAAAGGTGCTGCGGGGACCGAGGGCGGACCGAGAGCGCCCGGTCCTTCCCGGCTCCCGGAGCCCCGCGCCGCCGCGGGTCCCGCTCCTCAGGGAAACGGGACTCGGAAGAAGGCTCGCCCGGGGCCGCTTTTACATCCATGTCGCTGCTACACGAGCCAAAAGAGTGCGGGTTAATGTGAGTTCGGCCGCAGTGTGCCCGGGCTCGAGCGATGGTCCTCAGGAGGCACCAGCCGTGTGTCAGACCCCGGGAGGCACCGGGAACGGAGCAGGAACCGGAGGGCAGACAATGGGTCCCCGTCCGGGTCTTGGTGAGGGAGGTGGGAGCCCTGCCCCGGTGCCTGCAGGCGGCGGCTGTGCTGGCCGAACGGGAGCCGGGCTCTCCGAGCCAGGGTCATCCCGGCACCTCGCCGCCGGAGACGTTTTCTCTCAGGAAAAAAAAAAAAAAAAAAAAAAAAAGCAAAACTAAACCAACAAAAAAGACCAAAAAACTTTGGGAGAGGGAAGCTGCCGCATTTTCAAACAAACCGACCCAGGTAGAATCGCCTCTGCGTCCTGCACAGGGTGAGTAGAAAAAAAGCCCGCTCGGGCTACTCGAGTCTTATCAGCGCTGCAGCTGAAGGCACGGCTTTCGTGAGAAGCGTGGTCCGGGCTGCCGGGGCCAGCCGTGGGGGTGGCTCCCTGTCCTATGTCCCTGGGGCGCTGCGAGACCCCCGGCGCTTGCCGTGTCCCGCTCCCCTCCGCGGTTCCACCTGCGGTATGGGCTCAGCCCGGGCTCTGTCCGGCCGAAATACGGGACCCGGGGCCGCAGCGGAGGATCCGTGTTCTGTTAGGGAAGGTGGACCCGGTGCGGCTCGGTACCGGCGCAGCCCCTATTTGCAGCGCCTGTCGGGGCACTTCTTAGCGGAGCCCCGCTCTGCCCACCTCCTTCCCGGCTTCCCTGGACTGGGAACGGGCTGAGCACGGGAGTATTCTGCCCTCGTGTGAAGAAAGCGAGAGCCCTTTTCCCGCCTCCTCTCCGCAGCGGACCGGGTTATGGGCAGCGGCGCCGTGAGCCCCTCTCCACTGCGAGCTTCCCTCCTGCTTCCCCTACCCCGAGGGCGGCCGCAGGACCGGGCCGGGAGCAGCGCCGCTGA
Organism: Pseudotriccus pelzelni; assembly: GCA_035584735.1. Lineage (NCBI taxonomy): Eukaryota > Metazoa > Chordata > Aves > Passeriformes > Tyrannidae > Pseudotriccus > Pseudotriccus pelzelni. The sequence goes on along the minus strand of JAWMRA010000009.1, from coordinate 24,857,551 downwards.
CTCCTTCAGCGCTCTCTTTGTCCGAGATGTTCGGCTCCTGCCTGCCCCGAGAGCGGCGGGGCGCGGGCTCACCCTGGCGCACCGGCAGATCGCGCCGCTCCCCGAGCATCCCCCGATCCTTCTCCCGGAAAGGGGTCTCCTGCCGCGCACTGCCCGTCCCAGTTCCTTGCATCCTCCTCGCTGTGACATTTCTGTGTGTACCGATAAGCCCTCAGCTGTCCGCTGAACCGCAGCTGTAGGGTATAGCTTCATGGGCGTGCTCCTGCGCTTTCAGATGCTTTTTTATGTCCCATGAAGGGCTTAATTAGGAGAGGGGAGAGCCCGGCGCCTGCCTGTCCTGATGTCAAACGTTCCAGTAGTCGCACACTGGATTGCACGCTCACCTTTGCCGCTGCTTGGCCCGATCGCCGCTCCCAGCGCTGGGCTGAGCTTCTGCCCTGATGTTCATCCGAAATCCCCCTTGGTCGTGCTGTCAAAAAAACCCAAACAAGCCCCTCGGATGTCAAATGTCTTTTGCGAGCGAGCGAGCCCTGGTAAGGAGCTACGCGCCTGGCTTAGGAGTGAGAAGGGAGGAATGTGCCATTTGGCAGAGGTGATGACACAGGCAGCAGCGCTGTTACACCTGTACCGGCCCTCGCCGCGGAAATGCCTGCGAGGGGGAGCGCCGGGAGCACCATGGGTGGCCGGCAGAAAGAAGTTCGCCCCGGCCCTGGGGAGCCCGGCAGCCCCGTCCCGACGGCGGGGCACAGCTGGCTCCGGCTGCTCCGCCGCCCTGCGCGGGGCGAGCCGCCGGGGGCCGCCCGAGGAGGAGAAACCTGGAGAGGGTCTCTCCTGCGGGCCTCGTCCCTCCGCCGTTTCGTTTGTGTGCCTTGGGGAGGTGCCTGGGGGCGGCGTGCGCTGCTCCGCGGCTGGGTGCGGAAACAGACAGGCCTCCTCTCTGTGACTGAAATCATAGAGCCCGGGTTATGGGACACGCGTTCCTTCGCCGACGAGAGATGAGGGATTAGGTATATGGGCATGGAAGAAGATGTAGAAACGTGTTTTAACTGAGAAGTATAACATATATATACTTATATATAAGAGCTCCCCGAAGGACTCGTTTATTTCTCCGTTAAAATACGTTTCTACATCTTCGTCTGCCTTCACCCTCAATTAGCCTCTCCCGGGGCGGGGAGCAGGGACCCGTGGCCAGGCACACGATCCGCGCATCAGCCATCGAAGCCCCGGGGCACCCCGACGGAAGAGGCCCGGCTGCACCGGGCACACACGTTCGGGAGCTGCCAGCCCCCCGGGCTCATGCTTGGTTACCAAAATTGGTGTAGCACGTAAAATGTGTGGGGCGGAGAACCATGTGTTCACGTTCAAGAAAGGCAGAAGTGAGTTTGAGGGCCGTGAGCTGCCGGCCAGCGAAGCTGCAGGCGCCGATCCGAGCGTGCAGCTGCTCCCAGGGCCGCTTCTGGGCAGACCGAGTTGTGCTTGAGTACGGGAGGGGAGGTCGGGTCCGTGCGGAGCCTTGTCCGCAGCATCGGGCTCACGGCAGCGCCGGACTTCAAGGGCCGAGCGGGGCCGGGCCGGGGAGGGCAGGTGGTCCCGGCCCTGCAGAGCTCGGCCGGACTCTTGCGGCTGCCGCGTTGTCCGATGGAGCGGCTCGGGGGTCAAACGGGGCCAGTCTGCTCCATTCCCGGGGATAGGGTTGAAGGCTCCGTTAAAAATCAGTGCAAAGGGTCCTCTGCCCGCCACTGTGTCAGTGTCTGAGCAGCTCCGTGTTACTGATTAGTTATAATGTTGTTAGAATCTTGTGCTCTGGCCAGCTGCGACGGCCTGTCTGTAGTTCGGGGAAGCTCTACCTGAAGGCAGGGAAGGGGAAGGAGTGTGGGAATGTCGGTGCTCCAGGAACCGTGTGAAATACGGTGATCCTCCAGGGAAACGATCAGGAAAGCTGCCCGGTGTGTCATCCCCCGCCCCGCCACCCTGCCCCGGCCCTCGAGTCGCCTGTTAGCGTGTACTTTGCGGGGAGAGAGAAGGGGCGATCTGACACCTTTTGCTCTCTTGCCTCCTGCAAATAAGAGCTGCAAGAACCGATTTGCAGGAAGCGGCAACAGCCTCCTTGTGTTCTCCGGGAGCGATCGGTTGGCGGGGCCCGCGGCCAAGACATATAAACGCGGCCGCGTGTGCGGCTGGACGTGTGACAGCCGCCGTGGCGGGGGCGAGCGCCGCGGGCACACCCCCTCGCACCCACCGGGCGGGCGGGGAGCGCAACGCCGCGGGCCCCACCGGGCTCCGGGGTGGGCGGCGGAGGCTCCCTGAGCATCCCCCGGACACGGCCCCCCTCCTCCCCGCCCCCGGCGGCGCGGCGGGGCCGGGGCGGTTCCGCGTCGCTGTGCGGGGCCACGTCGGGCCGCGTGTGCGCGGGGCTGAGCGCGGCGCCGTGACTGCGGGGTGAACTCGGCCGTGCCCAGCGGCTCGGCCGCGATAGGGGAGCGGGCTCCTGACGAAAGCGGAACTCGGCCGGGCCCATACAAATCAGAAAAGAGCCCGGCCGCCGCGGCAGAGGGGAGCGGAGCCCGCGGGGGCAGGGACGCCGCCGCCGCCGCGCTGCACGGACCAGCGGCGCCGCGAGAGGCGCCTCCCCATCTCCGTCCCGGCTCCGGCCCCGATCTCGGCGAGCGCGGGGCGGGACGGCCGCCGGCACCGGGCTCCGCTTACCGGGCAGTGCTCGGCACCGCGCGGCGGTGCGCTGGCCGCCCCGGGCGGCGGACGCGGGGCACCATGATGAGCAATTATCCGGACGGCGAGGAGGACACAGTGGCGCTGCTGGCTCATGACACCAGCGGCAGCAAGGAGCCGGAGCGGGGCAAGGAGGAGCTGAGCACGGACAAGGGCCCCGAGAAGCCGGACCCCTCGCAGAAGCCCCCCTACTCATACGTGGCCCTGATCGCCATGGCCATCCGAGAGAGCGCGGAGAAGAGGCTCACGCTGTCTGGGATCTACCAGTACATCATCAGCAAGTTCCCTTTCTACGAGAAGAACAAGAAGGGCTGGCAGAACAGCATCCGTCACAACCTCAGCCTCAACGAGTGCTTCATCAAGGTGCCCCGGGAGGGCGGCGGCGAGCGCAAGGGCAACTACTGGACCCTGGACCCCGCCTGCGAGGACATGTTCGAGAAAGGCAACTACCGCAGGAGACGAAGGATGAAACGGCCTTTCCGGCCGCCTCCGACCCACTTCCAGCCTGGCAAGACCCTCTTCAGCCCGGACAGCTACGGCTACCTGTCCCCGCCCAAGTACTTGCAGTCCACCTTCATGAACAACTCTTGGCCGCTGGCGCAGCCCCCCGCGCCTATGCCCTACACCTCCTGCCAGATGTCTGGCGGGAACGTCAGCCCCGTCAATGTGAAAGGACTCTCTGGCCCGGGGTCCTACAGCCCCTATTCGCGGGTGCAGAGCATGGCGCTGCCTAGCATGGTGAACTCCTACAACGGCATGGGCCACCACCACCACCACCCGCACGCCCACCACCCGCAGCAGCTCAGCCCGGCCAGCCCCGCGCCGCCGGCAGCTCCGGCGGCGAACGGAGCCGGCCTCCAGTTTGCCTGCGCCCGTCAGCCCACCGAGCTGTCCATGATGCACTGTTCCTACTGGGAGCACGACAGCAAACACAGCGCCCTACACTCCCGCATAGACATCTAAGGAGGCTCCGGCCGGCCGCCGTCACAGCTCCGGCCCCGCTGCCCCTCTCCCATCCCGTCGCGTTCCCCTGTGCTCTCGTGTCTCTTCTCCTCGTCCCTTAGCTGCGGACTTTCTCTCTGCCCAAACTGTCGCGGTGGGTAAATAGCAGCCTCGCCCCGGGTGTAGTGTCAGTGCAGGAGCCGTCCGGCCATGAGAAGAAGGCAGTGTAGATGTGGGGGCTTCCCCGCGGGGCTGCGCCGGGCGTCGGCGGCCGGGCCGCCCGTCTCCGAACGAGCGGGGATTCACCGAGTGTTTCTCTGCTTGTGTGTGTGTGTGTTTGTTTGTGAGTTCTTAGTTTTGGTTTTGGTTGGGTTTTGGTTTGTGGGGGTTTTTTTTGTTTGGTTTTTTGGGGGGGGATGGAATGTAATTAAAAAAATAAGCTGTTTAGCCCTCAAAATTATGTTCCTTTGCAATTCGGCCGTAATCTTTTCCGGCTCGGCCTTGGGGAGAGTAAAGTGAAGCTTGTAAATAGCGGAGGCATTTTCAAGCGTGCGGTGCAGGGCTGGCGGGGCCTGTACACTGCTGTGTGCCCGGGGTGCTCGTCCTCCTCCTTCTCTTCGCGTTTTCTGTCTTCTTCCTCGCTCTGCAAAGCACTGCGCTTTTTCCGAGCTGTGGCTTTTCGTTAAAATAGTACTTAACGTGGGGACTGCTGTAACAGCAGATATGCGATATTGCTGGTTAGTAGAAACCAACAAACAAAACCCGCCAGGGTCACTCGTGAAACGTTTCAGCAGTGGTAAATATATTTTTTAAAGGAGACAATGTCCTCTGAGGTCTTATAAGTAATTTTATAAAGGTCTAAAAAAATATTTTGATGTTATTAAAAAAAAAAAAAGAGACGGTTTCCTGTAAATTAGAATATTTTTCCGTGTGCATATTATTATTAATAATGAAAGTTTAAACTATCTTCTTCTTTTTTTACCCCAAACCTGGCCCAAAATGGATTTTCCAGTAGGTTCTGCTTTTAAGTGCTTGACCTTTTCCTTAAAACGTTTTGATCCTTCAATTTTACATAGAGTAATGTGAAAAAAATAGCGTTTATAAAACAGGGGCCAGTTCATACCGATTCTGTAAATGTTTGTGTAAGCTGATAGATACTGTGGCATAGTACCATTTTGGGACCAACTTTTCTAGAGTGAACTAGCACTTTTATTGTACTTTCTAGCATTGTAAAGTCTCCAATAAAATGCCTTTCCTTCTTTCCATACCGTTTTATTTCACTCCGCTCCTCCGTGCTCGGGATCGGTTAGCGGCGGCGGAGAACGGGGCGGGCGCCGTGTGCCGGAGCCGCTCGGCGCTGCCCGGCCCGCTCCTGGCGGCGGGCACCGCTCCCGGGGCCGCTCCACCGCGGGAACACGCGGGCTGTGCCCGGGCGCTCCATCGGCTCCGTGATGCACCGGCGGGCTGCGCTCCCGCCGAGAGCTCCGGCGGGGCCGCTCCGGCCGCTGCGGGGCCGTTTCGGTGGCTCCACAGGGGTGAGCGCGGGCGGGCACGGGAGCGCCTCCGCTCTGGGACGCGGCAGCTGCCGGCACCTCGCCCGTGTGCGCGGACCTCCGGGCAGTGCCTGCGGCTGTGCCCGCAGCGGACCCCGGCTCCGCTTTCGTTTCTCCCCCGCCTGCTCGGGGCGACGTAACGCGGCTCCGCGGTATCCCGGGCCCGGCCGCGCTGCAGAGCGGCCCGCTCCCCATCCGGCCCCGGCAGGGGAAGGAGCCGGGAGCCGCCGGCGGGTCCCGCTTTCCTCGCCTGGCCGGTGGCTGCGGCAGCGGCGCTCCAAGAGGCCTGGGCCTCTCCTTGAAACCTGCCGACCCGCGGGCACAGCGGCCCCTGCGCGGAAGCCTGGGGGTCAGGAGAGGATGGGGCAGGCGGGGCGGCCTTCGCCCGGTGTCGGCCCGGGATGCAGCGGGTGCCCTTAGACGCCGACCTGGGCCAGGCCTGCAGTCCTGCGGCAGGAGCGGGGATGCGGGTGTTCCGCTTCCTGGGCCGCGCGGGCAGCTCCCTGCCCCGGAGAGGGGCTGCCAAGGGCGAAAATCGGTGCCGGGGGGTGAGCACTCCCTGCCCGCTGCCGGAGGCCTGCAGCGTGACCCGCGGGTCAGCCAGGCCCTTGCCCGGCTGCCTGACGGTCTTCCCTTCTGCCAGGGCCTGCTGCAGCCTCCCTGAAGGGGAGGAAGCGGCAGCTTCCAGCGTGGCCACAGAAAGCCGTGGGGGGACGTGGGGACCGGTCACCTCTTTGCCGCGGCGCCACTCGGCGGGCACGGCCAGGGCAGAAGGGCTCCAGAGGCACCACCGGGCCAGCCCGGACGCCCTGCTGTGCCCCCGACCCCTCTGCAGAGCCCCTGTCCCCAACGGGAGAGCGCTGGGAGCGCTGGTGCGGCCGAGGGGCTCCACTCCCAGGCGGACAGGGACGCACAGGGGCTGCAGCAAGCGCAGTCCCTGCGAGGCGCCGGTGCCGCGACCACTCCGCGTTGTGCGCAGGGGCTGCGGAGAAAGCCTGGCCTCTTCACGAACACTGGTGTAATGATGAGTTGAAAGGCCGGGGAGGGGCTGCCAGTGCACATGGGACACTGCCAGTGCTACTCGCGCCTTTACCACCCGTGGCTCTGCGGGAGCGGAGCGCTGCCCGGCGCCTCGGACCTGCCCGCGGCCCTCAGGTGGGTGCGGGCAGTGGAGGGAAGAGGGAAGCACCGCTCACAGGCCTGGGGGATCGCAGCTTGGCACCGGAGGGCTCAGGGCCTTGGCTGCTTGTTCATTATTTAATAGGTACTGCCTGTCCCGCTAGTTTGCTCCGAGGTGCGTCGGAACCACAAGGGAAACCCTCGCCGCCGGAGATGGGCACAGGGCGAAGGGAGGGAGGGAGTACCGCCCCGGACCCCGCACAGGCCCACCGGCGCCTCCCCGATCTCCTTCCTGGGCTGTGCCGTCGCTCGGCCGGGCTGCAGCGCCCTTGGCAAGCGCCCGGGACCGGCTGAGGCTCGGCGACTTTGGGTGAAGCGATACCTGGCAGTGCCAGGTGCAGCGGGAGGAGGCGGCAGCCCGGGACTGGGCAGGGCCGTGCGGCCCCCTCCAATTCCCGAGGGGTCTTCAGCTAGTTCTCGCCGTGCTTTACCAGTGCACGTCTGAGTCCACACGGAGAGGCAGAAAGCCGCGCGTTTGGGAAAGGAGTGGGCCAGCAGGGCCGTGAGGCCCCTCGCCGGGCCGGCCGGTGCCCTGTCCGTCTGCCGGGCTGCTTGTGCTCGGGCGAGGCTCCGATCCCCTTCGCCCCGGGCCCCACTCGCCGCTCCCCGGCAGCAGCGCGGCTCCGAGTCAGCTGCGGCCGTCGCGCCTGTAGGATGTTTTCACGATCGTTTTCTGTATTGTATAAACAGAGACTGCACTGAATGTAAACTTCACAGGGAAATCACGGCGAGAATCCGGCCGCCGTCCCGGGCTGGCCTGGCCGCGCTCGCAGGGCACTGTCGGGCTGTGGCCCGGGGCAGGGCTGGTCCTGCCGGCAGCAGCTCGACCTCCGCTGCTGCCGGGAGCGGCCGGGCCTCCCGGTCAGTCCTGCCGGCCTGGGGAGGGGGCAGCCATCACCTCTCTGCTCGCTGTGCTTGCCTGGGCAGCGGGCGCCGGCCCGTGGGGAGCCACCGAAACCGTGCTGTGTGGTATCGAACACCCAAGCACCGACACGCAGGGACTGAGTGTCCCATATGAACCCGCTGGGCAGCCTGGCTGATGGGTAGGATCGGGCCGCAGCCCGGGACAGTGGCACTTGGGATGGCAGGGGCTGGGCAGGAGAAGGGGTCCGTACGGACCCCTCGTGCAGGCAGCTCGGTGGTCACAAACGGCGCCAGGGGACTAGGGGGTGCTCACGGCGGCTCAGAATTCTCTCGCCCCGAGCCGCCACGCCAACTACTCCCGCGGGTCCCACCTGCCCCGGCCGCGCCGCCGCCCAGCTCAGTCGGCCCCTTACTAAAGCTAGCGGCTGACCGCCAGGCTCTTGGCAAGAGCCGGGTTTGCGCGTTGTGTAAGGTCTTTCCCCGTTATATAAAGGACGGCAGGGGGAATACTCCACGGAGCGAGACGCGCTCCCCGGAACAGCACCTTGGCGTGGAGCCTCCTCCGGCCGCTGGGCTCCTCCGGGGGTCGGAGCCGGGCCAAAGGGCCTCAGGACCACTGAGCCGCCGCCACTGCCCATTCGGAATGGCCCCGGTTTTATGCAACGTTGGAGAGAGATGAAAGCAGAAGAGCGAGGGGTGTTTTCTCCCTGCCCGGAGCGGGCGTGGAAGCAGCCTGCTTCGGCCACTGCGGGAGCGGCAGCGCAGCCCGTGCCCCTCGGGGGAGGGCCGGGTTTGCTCCCTGGGGAGGAGTGGGCTCCCGCAGCCCCTCTGCTGCTCTGGCCCACCGGGGCACTGCCAACCCCGCGGGATGTTCTGCAGCCGTAGCTTTTTCTTCCTCTCAGGTCCTTTGCGCAGGCCGCAAAGGTCCTTTGAACCCCTGGCCAAGGTCGGAGGGTGGCAGAGCCCTCGGCACCGGGGCCGGTCCCCGCCAGCACAGCACAGCACGTCACGGCACGGCTGCCCTCTGCCTGCGGGCCGGCGGGAGCGCTGGTGCTGAGGGATCCCGGGAGGGCTGCTCCAGCTCCTCTAGTCGTGCCTGGAGAGAGGGTAGGCGACGGTGGCGGTGGCTGCGGGCAGGGAAGGGCAGAGCCATGCTCCGTGAGGAGACACACACAGGGCTCTTACCTTGCGCCCTCCCTCCCGCCCCGGCCGGAGCGCCAGGTTAGTACCGCCTGATTCCTGGTATTCTTGTCCGTGTTTTAAGTGGTGAAAAAGTCATTTCCAGTCCCATGGTCCGCGTTTCACCCTGAACTCATTGAAAAGAGAGTGCGGGGTCAGGACTGTTTATTATACAACCAATTAAAACAGGAAAATATGCAAAGGCTTCATTCAGCAAGATCCGGCTATTGTTAAGCCGAAAACGATATTTTTGTTTCAAAAATAAAAAAGTACATTTGTTACTTAAAAAATCTCCACTCTGCGTGTGTGACGGACGCGGCTCCCGCCGGTCGGGAGCGCGGCGAGCTCCGGCGACCCCAGCTCGCCTCCTGCCCTGCGCCTCGGGCCCGGCCCGGCCTGAGAGACCAGAGGGCGGTTCGACGGGGCGGGCATGGACGGGAGACCCCCTCTTTCCTCCCCGCTGGGCTCAGCCCGCCCTGCGGGGTCATGTCCTGCTGCCAGCCTCAAACGTGGGGGGCCAGCTCCGTGCGGGCGGGCACTGGCAGCCGGCATGATGTTTTGGGCAATAGAAGCCGGTGAAAAAACATACTGCGAGGACTAAAAAGCCGAGCACTGTAGCTGGCTAGGACAGGGCTGGGATAACCAGACAGGAGAGCCCCGAGAAGCGCTGCAGAGCCCCGCCAGCGGCGCCGGCAGCTCTGGGCACAGCTTGGCAGCCGCAAGCTGGGGAGAGAGAGAGGCCACGGGCGGGCTCCCGGGTCTGCCGTTCTCCTCCGACTTCTCCATTCATCTCTGCGAAGTCCCCCAGAAGTCCATTCCTGGGTGTGCGGGGCATCCCCGCTCTTGGCAGGGCTGTGCTCTGTGGCAGTGTCACATCTGCCCCGCAGCAGGAACGCGGCCCCGCACAGGGCAGGCAGGGAGGGGGCTCCTCCCGGCCGGGTCGACGCCCTCTCCGCCACCCGGAGCCGCCGCGGCATCGCTGCCCTCCCCAGGTAGCCCTCGGGGATGTGCTCAGCAGCGGGCCTGGGAAGCGCTCACCAAAACAATCGCTCGAGCTGGCCTAATGCAATGAGTTTATTTTAGTCCTAGAGCTGTATTGAAAACATTAGCTCTGCTTCTTGTGGTTGTTTACAGTATGTTGGTCTCAACATCACAGCCGCCCTTCTGGAAAAGTCTTACAGGATTCAGGCAGAGGGAAACCAACACAGAAGTGACTCGGAAAGCATGATGGCCAATGATTAATCAAATCAGAGACAGGAAGGCGGAGGTAATCAATGAGTTTTCACTTATAGTTTATTTGGATGGACATCTTTTTCCTTTTTCTTTTCGTAAGTTTAGAAACACATGGGGCTTTATTAGCTAAACAAGCAGCTGCAGGGTTTGGTGGGCTGGTGGGAATCCGTTCAAAATCAGCTGCATGTTTCCTGAAGCGGAATTCGGCTTTCGACAAAACCTTGAGCTTGTTCCCGCCCCAGTACACGGCGCAGGGCACCAGGCAGGGCTGCGCCCCGCGGGAGCCCACCCGCTCCCGCTGCCAGGACCTGCCCGTTCTCTCCAAGAGAGGGGATCGAGAACCACCGATCACAAACGCACTGGCAGGGCAGGAGGGCCTTGCTCTCCCTCACGTTGCACAGTGAGCAAATACGGTGAGAAAACTCATCAGGTGTGATCCTAAAGTGAAACACCGGCTCTCCCTGCTCGGCCTTTGGGGAGAGGGTTTGCGCACTGTGTAAGGCCTTTCCCCGTTATAAAACGACGGCAGGATGAACGCCATCCTTCCCTGAAGTGCCGGGGGTCCCGAGTTCGGTTTTCCCGGAGGGGGCAGGCGCGCACACACAGGTGGCTCCTGACACCGGCGGAGGCTCCTGCCTTCCCAGCTGGCCCTGTAAACCCTGCGGTTTCTCTGGCAGATGAGTTGTTCGCCTACCTTCGTTTAATTTCTTTCTCTCTCCAACGGGATTTTCCCCCCACACCACGTGAATAGCAAATTCGGAGCGATCATGAAGTAACGAGACGGAATCAGAGCTTTCTGGTTCACAGTGACTGTTTTCGATGACAGGAGGCAGAACGGGGGGAAAGCGGCCACTGAACGGTGCAAACCGCACCCGACCCGCGGGCTGGCCCTCGAAGGACATTTCACTGACAGTTGATGGAGATTTGGCTCTTGAATGGGGCTGGGGCATCTGAAAAAAAACCGTGGGGCTTTAGTAGACGGGCTGTGAGAGAGTGTGGGAAGAAGGTTCGTGATTTTTAGGCTGTCAGGGCAGCTTCCACTTCCTCGGGCAAGCATGGCGTGCAAAGGTGCGGATTTTGGGGCATGCTGCCTGCTCCGCCGCTGAGAAAAGTTACTGACCTATTGTTTAACATACTGCGCCTGTTTCCCCGTTTTTTCCCAACGATAACTGGGGTTCTTTTCATTACTATCGTTTTGTTCCATGAAAACCCAAACAATCAATAAGGACAGGGCGAAGCTGAGCACAACATGAGGCGCAATGTCCTAAGTTATCAAAAGGAGAGAGAAACAAAAAAGAGTCACTCGCTACACGTCTTTTTTTTTTTTTTCAGGTGTTGCTTCTAATAAGACGTTCGGGGGGGTGGAATTATCAGGCACATGTTGATGAGGATGCACTGCATTTCCTCCGCTACTTGCTTTGGAGGAGATATCGTTTGGTGCTTATCAGCGACAATGTCTGCGGCATCTGGTATGTGCCTCCTGAACGCTCCCCGCGCTCGGGTACGAGTGGTTCTTGCGGCACGAAGGCTGCCCCGCAGCCAGCCCCGCAACCAGCCCCGCAGCCTGCCCCACCGAGGGGCAGCTGGCAGCCCCGGCGGAGAGTCAGAAGCGGTACCGGGAACGGCTAGTACAGCCCGGACAACGAAGTCCCGGTAAATGTTGGTTGCCTGGCTAATAAAACACCCCCGAGGCGCGGGGGGAGGCCGGGAAGTCTTTCGAGGGGAAGCAAGTTGCACGGTTCTGAGGTTTGGGCAGCCGGAGTTCTCCCTTGATTCGTTTTCACTAAGGTTTTGGAACGTACCAGCCCTTTCTGCCTTCAAATCAGCCCCAAACGGGGCAGGAGGGGCGCACACCCTGCGTCCGGGAACGGCCGCTTGGATCCCCGCTGGTACCAGTGAGAGAGGGATTCCCGAGACACTTTAATCTGTGTCCTTAGGGTTTGCCATGGATCCAATGTCCCCAGGGTGCGGGACAGCGGCCGCCCGGCCGGGCCGGCAGCGGGGGGAGAGGCAGGCAGGGACAGGGACAGGGACAGGGGCGGCTTCTCAGTTCCCGGTTTTACAGGTTGCCTTTCTGGTTCCTATGTTGCCTCCGAGATAACGGGGACGTTGTCAAGAAAGAAGCAGGAGATTTTAAAAGTTAGCAGTAAGGTTTTTAAAAATACACATCATTGCTGATATCTCTTGTAGAGCAGCCTCCTGCTCCGGCCGTTGTAGTTCCAGTCCACTGAACAGTCCTTCTCTTTCCCCAAAACCAACGAGCTTGCTTTGGAAGCCTCTTGATTCACCTTTTTTTTTTTTTGATAAACCACTGTTCAGTTCAGCCCAGAGCAGCTAATGTTGTCTGGGACAGTCACCAGTTGCCTTGGAATAGAAATGGGAACCACTTGTTTAAACAGCTTAACGTCCCAAAATCTCTATGAGCCATCACAGAGTAGGGGGGTTTTTTTCCCTTCCCGAAGCGGGAAGGGAACGAGGGGATTATAGGGAGGAATGTCTGCACCGGCCGCTACAAGCACCAGAAGATTTCGGTTTGCCTTTTTCTTTTCTTTTTCTTTTTTTTTTCCCCATCAGTTTTTCCATTCCTAGAGGAAAATTTTTCAGTATCTGAATCAAAGTGCACGATTCCAACTTTTTTTTTTCCCTGTTGTTTTGTTTTATCTCGGCCCTTTTTTCATGTTTTCATTTAAAAAGTGACAGATTTGGTGGAACTCTCAAGTGTTTCCCATTAGAGGCGGAGAGTTCACCAGTGCGCTTTTCTGATGTTCCACATGACACGTTTGGGAGTTTGAAGCGAGAGCACGCCCTAAGTAGTTGCAGTTGGCCCGATGCGGGCAATGCCTGTGCCTGCACCTCCCGGCCCGCCGCTGCCCTCTGCCGGTCCCGCATCTCCCCGCATCCCCCCGCGCCGCCCGAGGGGAGCGGCCCCTTCAGCCGAGGGGGCTCCTCTCCGCTCCCCGCCGAGCTCTCAGCATGGTCCGATTGCCAGAAAACACCCAGAAAAAAAGCCACGGGGGCAGGAGGTGTTTCCCAGCCTGCGGGACGTTCTTTGCGCGGTCTTGAAATGTGGGGAATTCCTGGGATATAAATACGCAGTTACACATTTTCTCCTTTTGCCTGCTCCGTTTCCCTCACGGATTCTGCTGTGCTTTTTGCTGCTGCTCTCTTTCTCTCGCTGATACCCCAGGGGCTGCAGCTCTCCCTCCTGACAGCAGGCTTTTATCATTGCTCCCGTGTTCTGTATTTTTAACCACTAATCTGTCCTGTAAGGAAAATTCCCTTTATGTAAGAAGTAATTCTGAGTCCTCATGTTTTGGAGTGGGCCGTGTACAGATATTAATAAAGCAGTGTGGAGAGCAGCACTTGGTTAGGAGAACTAGAAGATGTCCAGTAATCTTCATAGCCAAATTTTCTTGTAAATGTGTGCAGGATACAATCCTTTGGCAACTGAGACCTTATAACTGTAGAAAATGGCTTTGTACACACTGATATTTTTAGTGATAAAACTTAATGTTATGTTACTCAGATCCAAAAAATCACTGTATGGTCTGTGGATCTTGAACAAATGAGGACATATCAGCTATTACCTTTTATTTGAGAAAGAACTGAATATTTATAAAGTATTAGGAGAAACAGAGTTTGCTGAAGAAAATCGAGTGTGGTGGATCCTGGAGAAATGTGAGGACCAGTGAAATAATTGACGCTGCAGTCAGAAGGAAGTCCTGGTTTCCCTGCAGTGCCCTGAGCTCCTCACCGGGGCCTGGCAGTGCCCCTTCCCTGTTTCGGTTCTGTGCTGGGGCAGGGCAGGGGGATTTGTGTGGGGCAGAGTAACTACCAGGGATTCCCCATGGTCTGAACCAGCCGAGGAAGATCACAAAGATGACTCAGCAGGCGCTGGAGGACGAGCTGTGGTCTTGTTGCCTCTGCTGCCAGCACAGAAATACAAACTGCAAGTGAATCCCTGCGTTTTTGGCTGCTCAGCTCTGATGGTGGGATTGCAGTTTGCAGTGGGAAGGACTGACCGAGGGGAGCTCTCCACAGTGAACTTATATGCCTTAATTTTCCAGGGTTGTTTTTTCTTTAGTTCTTTCAACTTCTGAGTGACAAAGAATGGAGCAGAGCTGAATTTTGGACTTACTGATCACCCACAGCTTGAGCCAGCGCAGTGGGAAGTTGAGGTGCTGGCTATTTCTGAGGGGAAAGTGCTAACCTCGCACTGGGAATTCCAGGAGTGGGAAATTTTTTGTGGTTTATCTTTGTAGCTATTGTTATATTTGTTTACTGTTCAAGCAAGATTGGGGCGTTGCTGCAATACCAGAGCACATGAAGCAGCCCCAGCTCCCGAGAGTCCCCAGGCAAAATACTTCTGTGTTGTTTCCAGACTGTTGGCTACCTCAGGGGGAAGGGCGCCCTGCTCCCAGAGAACTTGCCAGCGCCGATGCTCCACTGGTGCAAGTCAGCACAGCAGTAACAAAGTCAGAGCACCCTCATCATATTAGTGTGGATTTCTACTTCTGTTGATATAGTCTGGTTAATAGCACATTTTCCTTTGTCCTGTGCTTCATGTCGCTGTGGCGCAGAACAACTGTCATGACTTAACTTTTGTACTTTTTCCCCGAGAAAATGAGTGAGATGGATAATTTTCTGGTGGTCACTCAAGTATTTTCTGCCTAGCAGTCAGAAAGCAAACTCATCCACTTGAGACCCAGGTGTGGCAGGAGTAAGATAGGAAAGGTAAAGCTTTGTGCATGGCTGTATTCTCAGACTGTTTGGAGGAGGGTGCCTGTGGATTCAGCACCAGTGGATCTGACACAAAGTGAGAACTGTTTTCTGTATCACTTACATTATAGTTGAAATGTGAAATGAGCTCCATGTGGCAGCAGCCAAAGGAAAGAAAAAGGGAAAGAAAAAAAAAAAAAAGGAAGCACTCTCCAAAAGTTTCAGTTATCCCTTGAAGCTATATTACAACATCTACTGCTCTAATTGAATCAGTGTGAGAACTTTTCCCCTCCATTTAGATCACTGCTAGTCTCTGTCCACTTTTCCCTGGAGACGCACACATTTGATACCAAGATGTGCTGGGGACATCCACACCTAGGCTAGGATTTTAATGTTTGGTTTAATGTTTTAACTGCTGAAAAGGAAATGTCAGTTCTTACGTGCCTGCCAGAATCCATCATGATGTTCTCCCCCTGCTCTCCCCTTCTTTGTAGACTTAGCACCAGGGTGTGAGGCAAGAAAGTTTTGTCTGAGTAAAGGCTGCTGGATCTGCTCTAAGGATGCAACAGATTACTTGATCATTTCTAGGGAGTCTGTTGGGATGAATCAGTAAAACTTAGAAGTATAGGTGGCATCTGTGAAGGGCCATTAAAAAGGCTAATTGTGATGAAGAAGCAATGTGGTCTTGATGCTGCTCAGACCCTACCACCCTGTTAGCCCTGAGGGGGAGCAGCATGTGAGGGCTTTTCACCTCTGAAAGGATGCCAAGCAAAGCCCACTCAGCATTGTGAGCCCTCGTTTGTTACATTTTACAGAGCATTTTTAGAAGTGTGGAGAAAATCTCTGCACATTTCAAAGTATCAGTGCTATTACACGGCACAAAATTACTTGACAGCTCCGAAAGCAAAAGCAACGGATACCCAAATACAGGTCTGCTCTGTAAGTATTCACATGTGCGAAACAATACGTGATCCACAGAAACATATGGCTCTTGTATCAAGTACATGGAATCAAGTTGAATTATGAAGACTTTGAAAAGGTCCTCAGTTTAAATGTACACGGCGTTCTGAAATGTCCAGCGAAGTTCAGTGCAACAATTAAAAACAGATAGATTGTCAGGATGCATAGACCAGGGGGAGAGTTAATTCAGTATGAAAGAAATGAGTGACTGGGAATGAGACAGAAGAGCAGAAGAAGCAGGAAAGGAGCAAGGATGAGTGGAGAGATGAAATGATAATAAGGGGTAGGGGGGTAGGGAGAACCAGGAATAGAAGTGGGGGGAAGAAAGAAGTGAAATAAAGTAGAGAGCGAGAAAAAAAATGAAGGAAGCATATGAGACAGGAAAGAGAGAGAGAGCAGCAAGAAAAATAATGACATTTTATTGTGTACTCTGGCAGCTTTCACTTTAGGAGAACAAAGTCTGGAGCAGACATAAAGGCTACTACTTATGTATTAAAATATGTGAGAGGGTTTTTCTTTGATTGTTTTATATCTATGTGTACATATAATTATATACATAAAATGACACAGAAATTGCAGCCTTCCTGGGGATCTTCCCCTGTTCCCTGTGCTCACAGTTTTCTCCATCCTCACAGTTTTTCCCCCACTGCCATGTGTCCAGCAGCAGTAATGCCCTTCCATGTGTGGCACTGAGCCAGGGCTTTCTGTTTCAATGTGCTGTTTGTTCCTGTCCTGCTTTCCAAGAGCTGGAAATGGGGGTTCTGGCTCCCCTGTTCTGCAGCCTTCAACTTCGGGGCTGTGCACTGAGATATCTGTTGTTCGAAGTTGCTGTTTCTTTACGTTGATCTTCATGGCAACATTTTAATTTTGCACTGGCTGATCCAAAATGGGTCAAACGTTTTATGTTGAATTAGCTGGGGGCGAGGGGTGGTGTGTGTTATTGTTTTTGCCTTGTCTGCCCCTGTATCTGCAAGTTGATGGTAAAATGGCACCACTTTTCAAATTTTTTAGAGCTAAAAGAGTCATTGAGTGATATTGAAATCTATCCATTTATCTGATAGTTTGACAGTGTTAAATATTGATCAGAATCTATCTGCCTCCCTTAAAATAGGCCCTTTCTTTACTGCAACATCATGTTCCAGCTTTGGCTTGTGGAGTGCGGGGACCATCAGCTGCATATCTTTGACTAAGACTGTTTATGCTCATGCTTAGTAAATTGTGCTCTGTTATTGCATGAGGAATAACACTTGGCAAGTTAAATGAATTGGATGTGATCATCC
The DNA here is from genome assembly GCA_035584735.1 of Pseudotriccus pelzelni. Taxonomy (NCBI): domain Eukaryota; kingdom Metazoa; phylum Chordata; class Aves; order Passeriformes; family Tyrannidae; genus Pseudotriccus; species Pseudotriccus pelzelni. The sequence goes on along the minus strand of JAWMRA010000009.1, from coordinate 24,840,915 downwards.
ATCTGGCTTTAGGAAGGCTGTCTCAGGGAGACAGGAGCAATAGATGAGGTTTCTGGCCTGGGCAGATTGGTGTGACATGCATTTCTCTAGACAGTTGAGCATCCCCAGGAATTTCTGGCTCCTGCTGGAGTGGGTTGTGCTGCCAAACCTCCTCACCATTGTACTTGTCCATGTGCTGGGCTGACTCCTCTCATTACACCAAATATGCGTTTTCTGGATCTTCTTAGCTGATCACAAGGTTCATGTCAAAGCTGCCCACAGTCCCTGTGTGTGCCCTTCTCTTGCTTGAGGTCAAACTGTCACATCCACCACATTTAGAATGTTGGGGACAGTGCAAAATTTCCTGCTCTTGCACAGTCACTGGTTTGTTGCTGGTTGTGTGCCTGGGTGATCTTACCCATGCAACCAGCTCCACGGCTTGCGCTGATCCCTAATCTTGGATGTGCCATTCCAGCACCATTTTGTCTGGCCGTAGACATTCTTCCCAGAGTGTGAGAGAGATCAGATTCCTTTCATTTTCTTCCACACACTGGAGAGCTTCCTCTTCTCCAATGGTATCTTCAGGTCCTCCCATGATCGTGTTTGTCCCTTGTCCCTCCAGGGAGGGCCCCTTTTTGAGGAGTCCAAGGATTTTGCAGTTCAGTGATGGATACTTTATTTCCCAGTGCCATCGGAAATGGTATCTCTGCATTTTGCTAGTGACCTGTATGCTTTATGCCTATGCCGTATTGCACGTGGCATTGTTCAAATCACCTTGTCCAGGGTACCAAGTTTTCTAGTTTAAGCATGGTGCACAGGTTCATTAACATTACATGGTTAGTATCTGTCACTTTTCTGACAATAAAACGGCTTCTGGCAATTGCTGGACCATTTCTGAACATCTTTTCTGCTGTTTTGGATAGAAATATGAGCTAAATGTTGCCATTCTCCCTCATCGTTTCCCTGTTTCATTTCTCATCATTCTAATAGTCCTGTTATGAAGACAAGAAACAGAAACATGGATGTTTAATGCTTAACAATATCTTATTGTCTTACTGCTTTTGGAAAAGGGAATGGAAGAGGAAAAACCTCACATAGGGCTATAAACAAAACAGAAGGAAGTGAGTTCACTGTCCACGGGAAAGCACAGCTCTCCTGTGAAGGAGATTTTTATTTTAGTGGAGGGGAAATGCACCACTGCTCTGATGCTGAGCAGGTCTTTTCAACAGACTGCACTGCTGAAAAACTTGTCAGGAAACCCCAAATATGCCCTCTGTACCTTGGGAGCATTTCTGATGAACATGAGGCTTCTAGAACCTGAGGTGGAAGGAAAACATCGTTGGAGAATTGAGGATGAAATGGTTAAAAGCCTCCCCCTCCCCCCCAAATCTACAAACTTGCCTATCTTTGTAAAATAGCAAATAAGCAGATTATTTAATGTCTGAAGTTTGATAAAGCCCAAATAGAACTGAGCATCCTCATTTTATTCTCTTCCTCCAGAAGATGGCAAAAGTTAGCTGGACTTTACATGGACAGATGGAGGAAAATGTTCCAGGACTGTTTGTGCTATCCTCCAATTTCAGGTCACCACTGGTTTAGTGCTCCAGCTGTAAGGGTTGATCCCAAACCCACTGAGGTTGTTTGGAGCAACCAGGCGCTGCAGCTGCAGCACAGCAATGTGCTGGGTGAGGTGCCACTCCAGGCAGCAGAAGGGGCTGCTGGGCTGCAGCAAGTGCTCCAGGAGCCGTGCAAGTGCCAGCTACGCCCAGACATTTCCCTTCTTCAGGAGGGAAATTGTCAGTGGCATCGCCATGGAGATCACAGCCAGAAATGCAGCTGGGAGAAGTTTAAATTTTATACACAAAACATGAGAGACACCAATTACGGTGTCTGTTAGTGCTCATAGCATTACAGACCTGCTGCTGAAGAAAAATCCCTTTGAGATTTGCTCCTTGAGTATTGAAGAGCTTAATTCCCACTAACACAGCCTCAGTTCGGGCTAGGACAGTGTAGAGAACTTGCATTCACAGTGGAACCTTGACTGAAAAGAGGAAAGGATATATAACAAATATATAGAAAAAAAAACCAAATTAAGTACAGATTTGGCAACTAGGATTTTTTTTCCAACTCAGCAAGGAACTCTAGAAAAAGGAAAGAAATATTACTAATAAAATGAGGAGAAACACAAAATAAGCTTTTATTTCTCATGTAGTGAGTTTATTTTGTTCCTATATTTAACTGCTCTGGCACTTTATAATTTCAACATTAGGAAAATGTGAAAGTATTTGAGTAAAGTGATACACTGAAGTCAAGAGGCTTCCTGCCAGCAGAGAGGAGAACTGAGGACTGCTTGTTTCAAGGATGCTCCTGAGGTGGTTCAGCTTAACCTGGTGCTTATCCTGTGGCGAAGTTCTAATCTGATTCCAAACAAATTTGTCCTGACAATTTTTTCAGCCTAAGGGTTTTGACAGCTGCTGCAGATGACTGATGGATGCTCAGAGTGGATTTGTGCCTATGCCCTTGGAAGGGAAGGGAAGTGAGCAATGGGCCAGTTTGGAGGGTGTTGGACACCTCACAAAAGCCAACACATGAGTAAACTGTGCTATCACCACAAGAGCCTGTGGCAGCTATTCCCTTTTTAAACGTCCTCCAAGAGGAGACAGGCTGTGTACCTAGTTCCCAAAACTCCAGCTTTCTTCTTAGAGACCTTGCAGCAGGGCAGGACCAGAGATGAAGAAAGGATATGAGAGCTCCCACCTGTGCTGCCTTTACACGGAGCTTTGGATTTGGACAAGATGCTCCCATTTGAACACGGATTTTCTCCTTTGGACAGTGCTCAAGATATCAGCCACAGTGCTTGATCCACAGTAAGGTAGTGATTGTGTCTTCTGTTATGAGAAAATGTTCGTGTCACAGTTGACTTCTTTGAGGTCATATCCTTATTATTGAAGCCAACTGGGAAATTTTAACAAAGTGATTCCCTGGGCCTCCACTCCCTGAGAAAATGAAAATCTATCAGAACAAAACCTTTATTTTTTTTCATTTCGAAGTCTCTTGGTATGTCAAAATATTCTGTTTCCCATCTAGAAGCAGGAAAAAAAATCTTGTTATCTCAGTATTTTTGGCTGAGTTGGGTTTTTTCTGGGTAATTCAAATGTGCAGAAGGAATATTGCCAACTGGCTGTTTTTAGCAGCATGAGAAACAATACCAACCACAGGGAAGGACCCTGCATCCACTGAAGTGACTCAGCAACACTGCTCATCAAGAAAAGTTCTGACCAGGTGACAGGGCCCTGCAACTGCTGCTGGGTGAGTTCAGTCCCGCTGGCTGCGTCATCCAGAGGAAGCAGGAACACAATAGCTACAGCCGTAGGAAGCTTTCTAGCCTCACCCCTGCTTCCTCCCCACAGCAGGGGTATTACCTGCCCTGTCCACTCCTCTCTGCTGTGTTCACCCTCTTATAATCCCCCTGTTCTGGCAGCTTTGCTTTGGAAAGAGGGAGTCATGCCTAAAATGCTGCATAAATGAGACCATTCTCGAGGTATGTGTTTACCAGTGCACTGCTGCAAACTCTGAAGAAGCTGCTGCAGTATTAATAGCTCTGCTGCTGCCAGATGAAAGGAGGAGAGTGTTCAGATCTAAGAAATCAACAGATGTTAAAGCAATTTCTGCCTTCTCTGTTATATTGCACATCAACGGGAACGTGGTAAAGTGCTTTTTTGTACCATTTAGCATCTGACATTTCAGCACATCTTGTAAGTGTGCATTAGGAGAGTGGAATGTTACTATATTTGTACTTGCAGATTTGGAATGAGAATAAAATCTGCAATGTGCACATGGAATGTTTTCCAGAGGGGCTGAGGCTGAGGGAACGCAGAGCAGTGGAGTTTGAGCTGTCTTGAAACTTCAGGCTGCACATGCAGGGGGGCAGAGCATGTATTGGTTTTGAAATGGAACTGAAAACTGTAGAAACTTGGAGCTGCTTCTCCAAACCTGCCTAATTGTGGGATCACAGATACCATTGTAAATTACTGAAATAGTGTGTCTGATTTTTGCAGTTATTCTCAAGATATGTTGTTGCTTCATCTTGTCTCCTCGGATATGGGTGATGGCCCTCTGGCTAGTCACTTCAGAAGGGAGCTGTTGCCGCTACAAGGGCTATTTTTAGGGATACCTGGCTTTTACTGCTGAGAGCTGGTGGGGGCATGATACAGCCCTGTCTGCACATCAGCATGATCCCTCCCCATGCTTCTCTCAACAGTTTTCTGTTAGATCCCTCCTTTTCCCTAACAGTGAGATCTCTGGAGTCACCACAAGCCTTTAGTCAGCACGGCTACTCTCTCGTTATGTCAAGACCCTGAAGGCCCTAATGGGCCCAATTAGCCTAAACAGACCCCCTGGGGTCTCTGCTCACACCCTTGCCCATGGCCCAGGAGCCTCTTCCTGCTTATCCTGGAGCCTTCAGTGTTGACCTGAGCTACATGACAGGAGTGCTGGTCTCAAGCCACGGTCACACTTGTGTCTGGTCTGGACCCCAACCCACAGACTGATCTTGAGGCCTGGCCTCAGACCTGCCTTGTCCCTGTGGACCTGCCTTGGAGACCTGGAGTGGACGGGGATCTTGCTAGCGAAGTGAGGAACCAGCAGCCTCGGCTGCATTTTGACATGGAAGATGGGCCTGGGGAGATGGGCCTAATGCTTAACTTGCCCATATTTGTGAAGGGAAAGTGAGTTCTGTCCAGAAATGAAAAAAAACTTCTACAAAAGGCACAGAAGCTCCTTCCTGAGAATTTGTGCAAGGAAGGTCAGTGTGTCCTAGGAGGCAGAGATGAATTGCAGAGGCAAAAATGGTAAATCTGCATCTCTCTTGCCCTGTTTTTCAGCACTTCTCCTCAATTAGCTTGTTTGCATGTTACCTTTCCTTTCTAGGTTCGGTTCTCTGCTCCTGGCAGGGCTCTGCTTTGTCTTTCTTTAGAGTACCATCAGCTTTGAGGTCTCCTTTGCTCCCTCAGGCCCTGTGCTTTGCTGACAGTGCTCTGTGCCTCCAGCAGAGGCTGCCTTTGTAGTTAACAGGGTTCCAAGGTACAAGGGTGAACTGCTTTCCCTCCAGAAGACCTTTAGACTTTTCCCTTTGATAGGTGAAGCTGAACTGAGCATGTTTAACAAGCTGCAGGAAGATGTGTCCCTTCCCTCCTTGAAGTCCAGTCCCATCACAATCCCTCTGCCACTGAGCTGCAGAGGCAAACTGGGACAGTCCTGCAGAGGGATTGTGGCCAGCCTGGCCTCCCCAGCTGGAGTGCTGGCTTACAGGCAGCTGGGAGGAGACTGGGCCAGGAAAGGCTGTAGCACATGTAGGTGAAAACAGACACACAGGGAAAGGCTTTGGATGATGCCAAAGCCTGGATGTTGTAATAACATTTAGTATGTCTGTTGTTTTAAGGAACAGATGAGTAAATACAGATTGCTTTATTGTAAAACTTGGGCGTTTTACCCCAGACATGAGGAACCCCTCTCAGTATACCTGGACATCTAGCAATGAGCACTGTTTTACAATCTGAATGTTTAAAAAGGGACCAGTTGATCAGAGAGTAGAGCCTTGGGCTGTCACCCGCTGCCCACACAGAGTGGTCCTCGTTGCTACATCCCACAGTGCCTTCATGTTTGCACCCCAGGGTGTTACAGGTGCTCGTTTGAGGCACACAGGCTGCAATAGTGGGACCTCCCCAGAGAACTTTACCCTGGCTGTAGGTAAACGTGCACAAGAGCCCTCATCCCGGGGTGCTGAGCTGTGGGCACGGTGCAATGCCTGGGCCCCTTCGGGCATCGCTGGGGCAATCTTTGCTCCTGTCAGTGAGGGGGAATCTCCCATTGGCATCTCTGTGCCAAAGAATGTTTGCCCGAGCTTCTTTGGAAAACCATTCCGCTTCCAAACTGGGTGCCTGCTTGGACGGAGCGTGCTCCCCGGGCTGCTTTGCCATTTGGGCTAGTTAGGGGTATTTCACTTCACCACCCGCGAGTCCATGTTCAGGGCCCCATGTGCTGAATGAGCAGAGGAGTGGAAAGCTCCGTGTCCTCGGCTGTCCCCACTGCTCTCTGTTCCTCTCGTGAAATAGCAGCTCTCGAAGTCAGGACGGCAGAGCAGCCCGGTGTGACCGATCCCAGCTTCCCCGTCCCGGTGTGACCGATCCCAGCCTCCCCGTCCCGGTGTGACCGATCCCAGCTTCCCCGTCCCGGTGTGACCGATCCCAGCTTCCCCGTCCCGGTGTGACCGATCCCCCAGCTCGCCGCCAGGCGGCGCCATGGGGCGCGGCGGGTCCCCTGAGGGCGCTGGGCTGGGGCGGGGCCGGAGCGGCCGGAGCGGTGCCGAGGGGGGCCGGCGATCCCGGAGCGGTGCCGAGGGGGGCCGGCGATCCCGGAGCGGTGCCGAGGGGCGCCGGCGATCTCGGGAGAGCCCCGAGAACTCCCAATGATCCCGGAGAAGCCCTGAGGAGCTCGGTCCGGGCGCACCGGCTGCACCATCTGCCGTCCCGGTACGGCGGGGCCGGCGGGCAGCCCCTCGCGCCGCTCCCCGTGTCCGCGCCGGGGCCCGGGCCGTGCTTCGTCGGCACCCCTGGAATAACAAACGGCCAGGATTGAGGTCTCAGCCGAAATGAGGGTCTGTAAACTGTCGGGTACGAAGGGGCCCTGACGCTGCCTGAGCTGCTAGAGAGCAAAACCCCTGTGAATCCGAACGCTCGGTGAGCTCACCAGGTGGGAGGAAGCCTCAGCAATACGCAGGTGTGTGGAGATTGTGCCTTACCTGTGCACACCCACGGCAGGTGTGCAGTCACCGTGTGTTACAGGTGTGCAGTCACTGTGTTACCTGTGCACACCCACAGCAGGTGTGCAGTCACCGTGTGTTACAGGTGTGCAGTCACTGTGTGTTACCTGTGCACACCCACAGCAGGTGTGCAGTCACCGTGTGTTACAGGTGTGCAGTCACTGTGTTACCTGTGCACCCCCACAGCAGGCTGCAGGTCAAGTCCCGAGGGCGCTGCTGCCAACTGCACTGGAGATGAAGCATCAGCGACACCTTTTGTTGAGGGGAAATCAAGTGTTAAGGTGCAGCACTGCAGAATTTCTGCCCCCTGGGTAAGTCGTTTGGTTCCTGCCCATGGCTGAGGTCCTTAGGGCTGTTGGCATGTTCTCCACAGGGGTTTAAGAAGGATCATTTACAAATACCTAATTGAGTATTTACTAGCCTTGCCCCAAGTGGAATTGGGCCAATTTATGAATACATGTCCAATCCTTTTTGATATAGAGAAGTCTCGGCTCAATTTAAATCTTGTGGGAATGAGTTCCGTAGGTTAATTATGTGTCGTACGGAAAAGGATTTTATAATTTAAAATGTTGCCTTTGAAATTGCATTGTCATCTTGTTCTTGTATTATTCAAAGAGGGTAACCAGTCAGCCCAGAGCTGACAACAGGACTTAAACAATATGTGTTAGTGTCAAAACATGTGAAGCATAAACAGGACTTGGTTACTGTCTACTCCCGTTAATGTCCAGATGCTTTCTACACTTACTTTAAGTTTCTCTGTGAAAAAGTATTTCTTGTCTTCAGATCTGAGTTTTCCACCCTTTCCATATCCTTACTTATCCCTGTGTTCCAATAACAAGATAGGAAAGAGCCAGGCTCATATCTCCTATATTGATCCTATTCATTTCAGGCTGTGTTTCTATCAAGTTGTCTCTTACTCATTTCTTCTCTGTCCTAAGAAGTCTTGGTCTTTCAGTCACAATTTGAAATTTCCCAGGCCCTGTGTCATCAGCATATTTCTGAAAATGAAGTAGCCAACTGCTTCAGGGCTGGTGTTTTGCTCTGAAACAGGCAGGGCTGTGATCTCCCTCCCATCTACTTAGCACTGCTGATGATTTTTTTCCCCACAAGCTAAAGAGTAGCTGCACAGTTTCACATAATTACAGCTGTACAGCACTCACATATTTCAGGTTCCTGCAAAGATTCTTTTGTTTCACTGTCCTATACCTCAAGCATCCAGGCACCTTGTTGCCTTCACTGACCATATGAATTCCCACGAAGGTTTTCCAAAGCTGTTTGCAGTAATACCCAGGTAGATTTTGTCCTGGCACCATTAACTGTGAGCAGCACTGTCTGAAAACAACCATGCCCTATTGCTTTACCCAAGTACAATTATGTCTTACAATGCCCAGACTGGGCTGACCTTTATTTTATCCCCTGTAATTGAAATTTGGCTTGAAGTGTTTCTGACTACAGGCAGTAAATAGAGGCAAAACCCAGTCCCTCAGCAGTAACTCATTCACCCATTGTCCAACAATGTCTCCAATGATTTATTTGATGACTGTTGTTTGACCATGTAGGAGATGGGGTGAGCAGTGGGAATAACAGGAGAACTGATGAAAAAGCAGGTTCAACTTAAAAGCAGCTCTACAGTGTGGAGAGTACAGCAGAGATGAGTGTGTGTTGGAGATTGAAACATGCATTTCTCAAAGGAGTAGGAGGGGAACTCAAACCATATGTGTCTTTAAATAAGCTAGCATCCAGATTTTGTTACTCTTATTTAGGGTTATCCCAACAGGCCAACTCTCAGACTTTATTGAAGTTTACTTTTGTAATGACTGGATTTTCTTCCTCTTTGGATTTTATCCAGAGAAAGTAGGGAGCAGCTATCAGCGAGCTTCCAGCAGTGCTCTGAGTAGAGGGCATGGCCAGTATATGAAAATAAGATAGCATTACTGATTTTAAGAAGTGGCAAAATTTGGCCTGTAGATATCACCAGTATTTTCCCACTTATCCAGAGTATTGATCAAATGCCAATAGAAAAAGCTGCCAACTAAAACATTTTAAGAAAGGAAACACTGTTTGAAGCCTGGAAATAAATGTTTTCATTTCCCTGAAATATGTGCTGAACATATATAAAGAAGACTCAGAAGTATCTAGTGAGGTTTAACATTTTGTAATCATATGGATGAATTTGTTAACCTTTTCACACTTTGTTCTTTAATAGATGAACATTGTAACTAATACTGTTTAGTTAGAAACAGTACTTGAACCCTGACAACAAGAGGTAACGTAACACAATCGGGTAAATCCTTTAAAAAGGCAATAGTATAGCATTAAAATGCCAACACCATGAAGTCTTTGTTGGTTTAAAATTCCATTGCTGTTCTGCCACTTTCTTTGTTTCTTTATGCTACTGTTTTTCCTTGTAACTGAAAACATCAGATGACCACGAGGGATGAATCTGCAGCAGTGCTGCCTCCCAGGATGTGTAGCTGCAGCCTCTAAGCCCAGTGTTGTGCAGCAGTTGGGATCCACGTGGCCGATTGTTCTGCAGACGCAGTGGTGGCGTATTTATGTATTTCTGAACTTGTTTTTCAGGATCCCTGGCTGCCTGTGCATCATGGAGCTTGCTGCTTAACAACAGAAATAAAGCACTTGTCAGGCAGAAGCAATGTGTCAGTGCAAAATGGAATTCGCAAGACTGAAGTTTACACGAGGTAACAACAAAATCTACTGAGCCATTCTGTTGAGCAACAAGGGTAATTTGTTATGCAACATAATGAGGACTTGTGTGTGATAGACAGCGGAGGCTCTTGGTTACAGGGCATAGACATCAACAAGCCCATGCAGCTCACAGATATAAGAGAATTGCTATATGTAACACAGAATTCAAAAGCCTGGTTGTTATTATGGGGTGTGGGGGGGTTCCAACTTAAAAATTGCGGAATAAACAAACCCACTGAGACCAGTTCTGCAGTCCTTTATGGTCTGGGTAGGACCTTCCTCATTTCGGTTTGGGTTGGTCTGTGTCTCAGACTTGACAGTCAGCCTGGGGGCCACGAGGTCAGGGTCACAAGTGTCATGCATTTCATGTGGTTCTGACACATTTGGCAAGTCTCCTGCCAGCCCACGGAACAACAAAGGGTGAGGCAGTGGAGGGGGAGAAGTCAGATAGTCGTGATGCTGTTTACTGCTGGCCAGAAGTCCATGATGTCTGATCCCACAAGCTCCACTGCTGCTGTTAGCCCATCCACTCCCTGAAGCCAGTTATGCTTCCTGTAGGGCAGCAATGGTCTTTCACCTGTTTTGCAGATACACTGCAGCACGTGGGCTGTGTACAGAGCTGGGAATGGAGCTGTGGCCTATAAAGCAGTGAGGTTTGTCTGTTTTGCCGTATCATCTTTCAAAACAGATCTACCTGCTGGTGTGATGGGATCTCTTGTTTATGATGACTTAGGCTGCTCTCTGCTCCCAGAGCTGGTGCTAGACTCAAAGATCCTGTTTGCTGGCATTCCACTGCTGTCTCACAACTGCTTCTGTAATGCCCTGTCCTGCATGTGTTCTCCTGGCTCACACTGTCATCCAGGAGGAAGAGAGAGTCTGGGAGCAATCTCTTCCTGAGAGCTGTGAGGGAGAGAGTGGACTCAAGCTTCACTGATAAATTAATGCAGGAGAAATAAGTAATGAAGACTGTGCCACATGGCCTTTAGAGTAGAGGACTAAGCTCACATTGTATTGGTAACCTTTGTCCTGGCAATCTGTGGGGTTGGGTCTGTTTTTTTCAACGTGTATGTAACGTTGTACTTTATGCATGATATTCTGGAGCTGTCATAATCAGTTTAATTCCACAAATGCTGTGTTAATTTGGAGGTAATGCTTGCTTTTTGCCTCAAACCGCAGTCAAGCCTGGTTGGCCAGACCACATTAGGGAAAGCTGCTCCTGCAGAAAAGTCAAAGACCCCCATTCCCTGGTGTACTGTGCCAGTGGCAGGATATTGGAGGTTCTAACTGTGACAGTGACTCAGCAAGGGCCTGATCTGTTTACTTCTACTCAAACAGCAGCCCAACTTCTTAACACAGTTAGGACAGCAGTACAAGTAAGGGTAAGACACTGAGTTTAACCACTATCTTAGCCGAGCTACTTTACCTCTCAGTGACTTGGGTTATATGGGACAGTCATCACTATAAACTCTGGTGCTTCAGGTTTAACCAAACAGACTGAAACATCAAAAGGAAAGGGATGAAATAAGTGCTGCTTTAGTGGTTTTTGGTGGAATGTCAGGCATGACATGCAGCCCAAGGTATTCAAACTAGGATGTGATTGAGAACAATTTTGCTTGTGCTTCCAGACAGGTACCTGTACTCTGTTTCCAGAGATGCCAGGCACCTGCCATTCAGCAATGGCTTCTTCACATTATAAGGCAAATGGGTTTGTCTGGGCCTGTTTTCTTGTGTATTTTTTTTTTTCACAGCCTCTTGAACAATATGAATCTAGTCCTGACTGAGATATTTAGGAGCCACTATGCCAGAAATACTTCATGATGATACTGGTTACTTTAATTTGAGATATGTTAATTTAATTACCAACCAAAGTAATTAAATTAAGCCTAACCAAATTAATATTTCATCGTAAGAAGCACTAAGATTCCATACTGTGAGGATAAGAAGCAAACAAACCAATCCTGCCTTTCATGCAGGAGATGCTATCTGGCATTTGCATAGATATTGTGTATGTAATTAAAGCCATCCTTAATGTGTCATGCTATTATTGCAGCCCTTGCTATTTTGTAGCAGTTGCTAGATCTTACAATGGACGAGTACAAAAATATCCCAGGGACTCTAGAAAGCATTACAGTGACTTTGCAGACAATGATTCTCTTAAAGTAAACCCCACAAGCATCCTTGCTTTTTCGCAGGCGAACTGCTTGTTAGCATCTGTCAGGACGAATGCCATTTTGCCTCAAGAAAACGCTGATCCTGGCGGAGCCTGGGCACTGCGCATTGAGAGCTCTCAGGTGAGTAAGTCGTCTGGCGCTTTCTGCAGTGCAAGTGCAGGGTATTTTCAGACTCTCAGCGCTGTTTGGCAGAGCCTTGGGTCGTCCAGAGGTGAGCTGCCACGGTAGACAGCCCCAGGGTGAGCCGCCCTCCCGGAGGGGCTGCGCTTGGCTGGGCGCGGAATTGTGCAGCGATCCCGTGTCAGACGTGCCGCAGGGGTGTCTTTCCGCCTGAATGCGGCTACTCGCAAATGTTCTGCTGTTCTGTCCCTCTGCAGCCCTGCTTTCAGGACCATTTCAAGGTCAAGGCTGTTAAAAGGGCTGCGAGTGCAACGCCTCCTCTCAGACCGTGGGGTCCGTGGGACTGGGGTGGTTATTTATGATACATTTCTGCAGCACCCAGTGCACAGAAACGTTGATTTCCTCTGCACTTGCTCCTCCTGCCTGGGAGCCACACAGTTCATTTGACTTCCGTGCATCTGGCAGCCCTGCTGTCTGTCCTGCAGGGTGCCCAGGTGGGCAGCTGGGCTGCTCTAGCCTTTGGGGCTCTACCCCCAGTCCCGTTCCCAGGGAGCAGCTGGATGTGATGCCGGGGATTAAAGATAGTTTCCGGTTCTTTCTTTAGCCAGCCATTCGCTTTCGCATAGGCAGCAAGAAAGCATCCACCTTCCAGCAGTGCTGAAACACTTCTGGCAACTTTACCCATCTCTGAGGTCTCTCTGTCAGCACCTTTTCCCCTCATTTATTCCTTGATCTCCTACCCCTGTAGTAAAGGAAGCCCCACTCAGGCCCTTGCGCTGTTCTGTCAAGTTTCGCATTCCCCTTCCAACAGGGAAGTGTTGGAGTCAGGTACAGCAAGAGGGAACAGCTCAGTATAGTGTTTAGCTGAATAAAGTATCACACATAGGACTTGCACCGTTTCCATCAGCAGCTTACCAAAATAAGAATGAGTATAATTGTTCAAAAAAACAAGTTAAGAGGGATTTTCACATGTAAGTATCTGGACTGAGATTTGGTTGGCAGCAGATGATGTGTGGAGCTGTGTGTTTTAGGCCTCTAGTTTACTGTCTTCAAGGTACTGTGTTAGTGTGAGGCTCATCTGGGTCAGGATTGTGGAATTTGCTCCTTGGCAGGAAGCCTGCCCTGCGATTGCTCCCTGTGTGGATGGTTTTCCACAAATGGGGTATCTGTAATGTGTTGTGCTCAAACTTGCACATAGAAAAGCCTTCTCAAAAGTCAGGAATTGTGTCCATAGCAGGCTTGACTGTAACAATTAAAAAAACCCCCAAATTAATAGATATTCCTTTAGTCTGCTTGCAGCAGGTGCTGCCACAGGTGAATGTCACAGACAGGATGGGTAAAACTGACAGGTGACCAAACAACTTCAGTTGACCAAATTGGTAGTTTTAGGTGACCTAAACTGAGTTCAAAGCGGGTAAGTTAGAAGTGTTCGCTAAGTGCTAGGTCTTGATAAGTGCTGTGAGTAAGATGAAACTTTGAATTAAGCACTCTGAAAGTTGTAACAGGTTGAGTATCTAATGAAAAATTAAAGAATGAAATTAGTGGGCAGAAGAGACTTCTCCCCAGAGAAATACCACGGTCCCTGAAAGCAGCCGGAGCCTCTGCAGGGGCAGTCACGGACTCTCTGCTCAGCTGTCTGTGTCTTCTCCCAGACTGCGGCTTGGCTTACTTTTCATTTTGTTTGTTGTCAGCACAGGCTGATTTGAATAGGGTCCAAGTGAAAACAGTTACAATCTCAGGATCTGCCTCCAGGAGAGTTTCAGCTGCGTTTTCAGAAGTGGTCATGCACGTTGCTGACAGCAAACTGTTCTCTGCTAGCAGTCAGTCATCTTATAGCCTTGTCTTACTTACGTCTTAGTGACAGAGCAAGAAACACTCAGAAATCTGCTGTGTTCATAACAGGCAAAGATCAGTTACTGAAAAGGAAATCTTGGAGAGTAATGGACCAGTCTTGCCATGCATTTCCTCAGCCAGGACTTGTGACTACCAGAAGAAACTGCAAATCCGGAGGCCCTGGGGAGTGACTCTGCCTCCCATCCTGGCATCTCCTTCCCTTTGCTCAGCCTGCAGCTCCTGGTTTACTCCTCAGGCTCCCTGCAGGGCCGCTCACTACCTGGGGATCGCTGCTGTGCTGCTGCTCTATGTGAACGGGTAATCCTTGGCTGCTTCTGCTCTTCCCATGCTGAAAGCAAAATGCTGAGCACCCCCATTCCTACAGTCACCCCGTGCCAGGGCAGGAAGAGCTCCTGCTGGTATTGCCAGGCACTACTCTTCGCGCGCCTTCTGCTCTGTGTGTATGTGAGGGGGATATGGGCTGGTTTGGGGTTTTCTTTTAAGATTCCAGATCTTTAAAGTTATGTTAAGAAAAGAAAATGTCAACTGTAAAAAAAACAACAAGACCCCCAATTGTAGTCCTTATAAAAGAGTAAGCAATTTAAATTAGTAATATATAATAAAATACAATATTTACCCTAATGGTTGCAAATTAGAAATGAGGTACCGCTGTAACCTAATATATCAGGCAGAAATTAACTGATAATTAATAAGAAAAAGTCACACTTTGCATGATTTTTAAATGCTAAGCACTGCCAATATCACCTCTTTCATGGCTACATTCAAGACTGTGATACTGCTTTTTCTTCCAAATAATGTTATAACAATATGTAAAATATGTTTAATACTGTTAGTTGATTGGAACTGGACAAGCATAGACAAGCAAGAAATGCAGAACAGCACAAAGCCAATTTTCCTTGTGGACTTTACAGGACCATCAGGGCATTCTCACCCTTTATCAGAAAATATGTAAATAGCTCCTGGCTCCCTTTTTGCTCAGATAGTGAGGCAAGACCTTTTCCATAAGCCTGCTTCCAGGAAACTCATCCTCCTCAAGGTGTGTGGTGAGGAATGATAGTAAAAAGAAAGAGCATGAAGGATAAAAGGCAACACTAGATAATGACAGGAACAAAGGGATCCCGGGAAGCAGTGAGGGAGAGGCCTGGGTTGTTAGGATCTGAAGAATGCTGAATACACTGATAAGGCGAGACAAAACACCGGCCAGGAGTATGTGAGTTAGGCCAGGCAGACAAGCTGTCTGCAGGCTGAAAAATCCAACAGTGGTAGTGGACATACAAAATAAGATTTCTTCACAGCAAGGGCGAGAAACTGAGCAAGCCAGACTTGTCTCTGCAGTACCTGACTAATTACTGTTACCCTTTCAGGCAATATTTAGGTGCCACAGCTGTGCTCAGTGCATGGGGAACAGCCTTGGAAAGCATCATCTGGACAGGGATGGCTGGTGGAAGATGGAAAAAGTGGAGTATCAGCCATGATCTGTGAGAGGAAATTGTAAATTTGTATTAAGGAGCTATTTTAGGGACACTCAGTGAAGAATCAGAGCCAGCAGTACCCTTGCTGTTCTTTCTTCTCAGATTTTTAATATGACACATTAGCTCCTTTGATATAGGTGATCATACCAGAGTATCCAAAGGAAGTAGACTCCTTTCAAAGAAGGGTTTAGCCTACAGATGCCATAAAATCTGCTGGTAAAGTGCTGTCAAAAGTCAGTCATGGAGAGCTATACATCAAAATCTGTCAATTGTGATGCAAACTCAAAAGCACCAGCAGCGGAGACTTACTAGTGGAAAATGTTACATAAGGTCCTGAGCAAAACTCTTTTTCGCAGTAGTTCCTTCTCAGCTGCTTATAGGGTTTTCATCACATCTGCCATTGATTTATGCAGGTGTTAGGATAGTTTCTGGATATATTCTTTTTCCTTGAAGAAGGCAGTTGTTAAGGAGAAGTCACAAGTACAATGGGGGAAGAAGCAAAACACTGTGTTTTAGCCTGGATGAGTTCACTCACACCATTTGCAATGGTGGAAAGGAAGGGCCTTCCCACCAAATACAACCTGCAACACACAGGAGCAAAGCTTTGTGCCTTACTGCCTGACAGATGTGGTGGCTGAATTTGCACATCTGTGACCACTCTACTTGAAGTTACAGGTTTTGACTTACTGAAACACCATCTCCCAGGCAGTGGCCCAAACCCTGGGGAAGGTTGGCACAGGGTCCTGCTGAAGCACAGAGCACAGCAAAGGTGTTTGATGGCCAGATGTTGGTGAGGTGTCTGTGTCAACTGTGAGCAGCTGGTTTCTGCTGTGCATTAGTGCTGTGTTGGCTCAGGCAAGGCAGAGCATCCCCTGGTCTTGCAGGGGATGCCACGTGTCAGCCTGAGGAACTAGCAAAGAGCTTCTCCAGGAATTTCTGTGGTAGGTGGAAGCCTGTGGCCTGTGTGATGTTTGTGAGGAAGCCAGGCACCATGGGTAGACAAAGTGGCTGGAGACACCACAATGAGAGCTGGCTGAGAGGAGGAGAAGGAGGGAGATGTCAAGGATGCAGTGTCCTCAGTTGGCTGGGGTAGACCTGAGCCTTACATACCCCCATTGGTGCAATGTGTTAACCTGGTACTTTCCAGCCAGTTCCTCTAGCAGAATTGGAGACTGGCATGAAATGAACCAGGAGGTTTAGTTGCAGTAATCACCTTTCCTGAGAGCGGGAGATTAAGGGGAAAAGAACAAGGAACAGCTGAGTAGCATTTAGCATGACTCAGTATTTCACTGTCAGGTGCAAAGTCATGGCTGAAAAGATCACGCTTGTGAGCTGAGGTTGGCTGCTCTTCTGCCCAGGGCAAAGGTACGCTGTGGCTCGGGGGCAGTGCCGGGCTGTCCGTGGCAGTGGCAGGCTGTGCGTGTGTGGGCAGCGGTGCCTCGGGAAGTGCAAGTGCCTGGGAAAAAAGAGGAGTTGTCCCGGAGCCCGTGCGGTGAGCAGGGCTCGGGAGCGCCGCTGGAGCCCGGGACACCCAGCGCCACCCCCACGTCGGTGTGTCTGTGCCTCGCTCGGGGCCGGGCCGGGGCCGGGCAGGAGGAAGAGGCGGTGGCCGGGCCGGGGCCGGGGCGGGGCGGCTGTGCCGGGGACGCGCCGTCGGTGCGAGGCTGCGGGAGGCACAGCCGGGTAGGACTGCGGGTCGCATCTCTGCTTTGCTTCGTTTCTGACCTCCCCCGACCTCTCCCCAGGACCGAGAGCCCCGGAGCGGGCCCGGACCCCACGGCTGAGCGCCCTTCGGTCCCGGGGAGGGCACAGCCCGGTCCTCTGCCGTGGGATAGCCGGCTCCTCCTGCTTCGGCCCGCTGACAGCCGGCTCCTGGCTGCGGGGACTTGGCGTGGTGGCCTCCCTCTCCCTGGTGGGGCTTTTCATGCTGTGAGAAGCTCCTCTGTCTCACTGCGGTGGCGGCTGGTTGAGCGGTTTCCCAGTCCCAGGTGAACTCCCCTCACCCTGGGATGCTGCTGAGGTCTCTTCCTCTTTTCGGGTGGGAGGAGATAAGAAGAGGGGTTTGGAATGGAAAATATCAGATGCGGCTGCATCAAAAAGAAACCGGGGCGGGCGGGTGGGGAAGAAGCAGAAGAAAAGAAGAAAGTAGAATCAAAACCGATAAAATCAAACCCACCAAGGAGATGTGACTACTAATTTACTGGCTATTTTACCAGAAAGCAATAGGAACAGGGCCTCCAGTTGGGAAATTTTCACGCCCTAGCAAGGTCTGGCAGCTGCCGGCAGTGGGGAAGTGGGTTGGCAGCATGTCTGAGGCTGACACCTCCCGCCTGCCAGCATGTGTCAGACCGTTTAGGGTGTTAATGGCAAGGATTCACCAATTAAACAACATTTCATCTTTTTTTTTTCCTTAAATGTTTTCCACGTGTGCTGTCCTGAACAGCAACCTCAAATTTTTCAAATGATGTAAAGCATTTATGTTGTGTGTCTTCTGGAGCAAGGTGCTTTCCTTACGTGTGACTCATCACCCTGTTTTTCTTTACCAGTTAAGCCTCTTATGTGGAGCTCTTAGACAATTAGTGTCTCATCTTACAAACTGGTCTCAGAATTATCAGCAAGTTTGTCCCTCAGATTGGGTTCTTGGTAGACCAGAGGTGTTTTCAGTTTCAGGCTATTGTATTTTCCTGGCAATTGTAAGATGAGGGAGGTCAATGATCTTTTGGAGCACAAGGGGACTGATAAGAGTGGAGCCTTGATTGCATATGCAGATGTGCTCTTGGGTTTGCTCCCCAGAGACATCACATGCTGTAGGAGAGCTCAGACAGCTCCAAGGCACCCGGGGCCATCCCCTGCCCTCGGACCAGAGTCTGTACTAAGTGTTGAAATGTAGTGTTCCAGTAATAGTTCTACATTAAACACAAGGATCAGTGAGTTAATCTTTGATGTTGTCAGGGCAATCACTGCATCCCCTGGTGAACTTAGTCCCTTTGGGCAATGAGACACATACTGGAGGTGAGACACTTGAGGAGGGGAAGAAATAGAGGAGGAACAGCAAACTACTTGCAATTCCCAAGCCTGGGAAGAATCTGGCAGTGCTGGGCTATAGCTCCTGTTCTTGAAGCCTCCTGTGTTCTGCTGTAAGTGACTCCATCTTTACCAGTGGCAGCTTCAGGGGTGCCCAGAAATAGTGAAGAACAGGCCTGGTCACCAAATATATTATTTTGCAGAAAAATTGAAAGTGGAACATATAACTTCTGCCAACACTTGCAGTAGACTTTCTACAGTTGTAAATACTTTTGATTGACAGCTTTGACTCAACTGCAGCCTGGCTTCCCTGGCTGGGCTCCCTAGTTGTGTTGTCACCTTCCTTCTGGGTGATCTCACACCTCGTGGGAGGTGTGTTCTGGTGACTGAACCGCAGCTCCAGTGAGGCACCACTTCAAAACCAAGTGTTTGTTGAAAACCGAAAGATAGTAGATCTCTGTGTTTTTAGAAATTAAATACTAGACAGAGTGAGGCTTTTCATAGAAAGTTTTTTTTTTCCCCCCTTGGAGAAAGCCACAATTTCCAGTAGAAATGCATCATAAAGGGAGCTTTTTGAGCAGCCTCAGGCAGCAGTTACTAAGATCCAACATTAATGGAGGGATAAGAAATGAATGCAGTTGATCTTGTCCGTTTCTTGCTTCGACAGCATCCGTGAGTGAAATCCTGTCACGTCATCCCAGTGTGGCACTTTCTTCCCTAGCAGTAGGTGGCCTGTATAAATCTTTATGCTTCTCCCCAAAAGCCTGCATGGTGCATGTGGTAATAGTAGTCCTTTTCATTTCTTGGTGGATTTTGTACTGCTTGTACACTAGTTGCCCAGTTCCTAGGCTAACAGGACAGTGAGTAGCCAGATTTATTCACTCACTTTCGAGGCCAGGTTTTTGGGACCTGGCAGTCCTGCTGGGATGCTGTGTGCTGCACCAGGTGCTGTTTACAGGGAAAATGTCACGAGCAGGTTTTAAACTTGATAGCCACAAATGCCCCGTTCTGAAGAGTGGATTTTTTCCCCCACCCTGTGTAGTTTTGCTCTAACTGTGTGATGAATTTTAGCCAAATATTTCTGGCCTGTCCTGCAGGAATCACATTTAAGGCTGTCAAACACTGTGGCTGGGAACCTTCCTCTGAAACATCTGGGTATGAACAGTGCTGGAAACAGGATCCTTGCAGAAATGAACCTTTTCTCTGAACCATTGTGGTTTTTCTAATGAGATCAGTTTGCCACCTGCATCTCTCTGGGATGTGACTTTATTTTAGAGATATTGTAAGTGTATAAACAACCTTCTGACCTTCCTCCCTTCCATGTATTACTTTATGCTCCATTTCCTTCTCTTCTTCCCCATCCTCTCTCACAGTCCTGTGTCCTTGCAGACATTCCTTGTTGCTGGCTTGAGACATGTTGCCAGCTGGACATTGTTTCACAGCTCCTTCAGACAAGAGGAGGAAAGAAAGAGCCTGCTTGGTGAGACGGATAACCTTCAGGATTTAATGAGCACCTCTTGAATAGCAAAACCAGCCAAGCTTTGATAGTACCCTGGTTCTCACCCACTGGCTCCCAAGTGTTTGCTCAGCAGAGCTCAGTAGTGGAACCCTTGGGTGTTACATTGAATCAGCTTCTCCATTTCACGAACAGAATGGACTTCAATAGACAGTTGTGAACAGTAAGACCAGAATTCCCCAGTGAGACTGTGATCCGGGGACTCTGTTGCCCTTGACAGAGCAATGCTGTGACAGATTTATTACTACTTTTCCTTTAGGTTTCTCAAATATGAGGAATTCATATTGAAGGCCTGAATATTTGGGATTAGTATTTTTTATTTACTGTAATCAGTCGAAACAACATTGGTACTGAAACTTCTGTGGGAAGGTTGTTTGTCTACTTGGCATAACATGAAGGATTATTAACATAACCAGTCTTGCAGGTGATGATAAATTCAACAATCATGACTTCTACTTTTTTAAGCGGTTGGTTTTCATTATTACTAATTTTCCACATAGATGCCTTATTCCAGCTGATGTAAATTCCTTTCAGAGTGGACCTAAACCTTGTAATTTGCCAGGAAGTTAGTTAAGATAGCTTTTTATTTAAAATACACCCCCCCCGCCCCTTAATGTAGCAACCAAAACCTGTGCTTTTCTTTTATCTTGTAGAAAGCAAAGCATCATGATATTATCTCAGTTTTGCAAAGTTACCTTACTGTAAATTCTGTGTCTTACCAATCCATCTTAAGAGGAAGAAAATGTCTGTTAAATCATAGGGTCATTTTTGTCTTCTCCTTCAATTAAACACCTCCCCCCACCAACAGGCCAGGACAAAAATAGTTTTCAATTTTTCTTAAATATTTACCTTCAATATTGAGTGTAGCACTCTGAGTCACAGAGGTCAGACTGACAGTGGATGGAATACTACTGAAGAGAATATGTTCATTTTGGACCAACTTGCCCTTCTGATCTACCTATACCTCCTTTGTGGAGTTACTCACAGCTCTGACATGGTGTTGTCAGCTTACATGTAAGCATTAAATTGCTTTTGTGGCTTTGATGGACATCTGTTCTGGTGAATATATATTAATTTCTTGCTGGAACTAGTATCCAGCTTGAAATGAAAAACCAGCTAAGTAATCGTACTCATTTTACTGCCTCCATTGCAAGTATTCAGGTCATTTCCAAGCATGCCTTTGCTGTGCAGTACCATACTATATTGACTACAGCAGTGTCCTGTGGGCTTTTGGAAGTGGAGCAATAAAACATAACTTCATGAGAAACTAACGTAACAAGCTATCTATTATATTGACTGAAATGTATGTGTGAAAAAAGTTACCCTTCTAGTAGTGTAAATAGAGAGCTTCTTGTGTGCATATGTAGGAAAGAAAAAAAAAAGCAAATGCTGTGCCCTCCCCAGTGTTATTTTTAGTAAGAGTAAATATATTTACCTTCTGTGAGCAGGTGTGGTGAGGGTGTATCTGTTGTTAAAGGAAATTTAATCTGGTTTTGGTTTAGTTACCCACTTGTTTTGGGGCATCTGATGAGTGAAGGCCACTTCATATGTTTGTTTTATAATGAAAGCATTGCTTTTCTGGTGAAAACATACCTTGCAGTATCCCACCCTTACAGCTCTTTTATCAGTGACTTACTGAACTTTCCCTAGTCTAAACCAAGCTTTGGTGCTGCTCTTTGTGTTAGTTGTTTTCATTTGAGACGCAATTTTTTTGTTTAGTTCCACTGAAATCTGCCCTGTGTCGTTCTTTTGGGACAGGTGGCTTTGTGGCGCTTGATGTTGTACAATCACAGAATGATTTGGGTTGGAGGGACCTTATAGATCATCTAGTTGCACCTTCCTGCTGTGGGCAGGGACACCTTCCGCTAGGCCAGGTTGTTCAAATTAATAAAATAAGCTGTCTTGAAAAATACTGTTTGTCCTAAGCTAAACTTGAGCATAGCCTTAGTGGTCAGAGCAGAGAGTGCAGGGCATACCCTACAAACAGTGATGGGACATGTCATCTCTACAAGTCCCAAAGTCTTTTGGCTTCCAATTAGACAGAAATGTGTAGCAATGTAAATAATTGCTTATATCCCTCTTTTCTGCATGCTTCTGCAATTAAAATGCTGCAGACAAGTAAATATTAAATAAGGAATGTCTGTTTCTTGTTTTGACTTTTAACTCGAGTAACATTTCAACGGCAAAGAAATTTCTATCCTGACATTCATCTTTTGTGATGTGGTCCAGTGAGTAACAGTGTAAACTGTATTTAAACATACCAATTACAGAGAACAAAGGGATGGCTGAGAGAAGCTGGTCTTGTCTGTTTACATTACAGGGCTCCTTCAGGAGTGCAGGTGGCATCAGAAGGCAGCCAAGTGTCCTCTCAACTTTGTTTCCTAAAATACAAATTCAGATGAATTTCCTTTGCCCTATAACTAAGCTCTGGGTGATGGCAGCTTCCTCAGCAGGGCTCAAACCACCCTTAACACTGTAGGGAGCTTTCTTATGAATGATCGAGTGACTTCTGTAGTTCTCCATCCAGTTTTTTTACTTGCTTGCTTTTTTTTTCCCAGATTTTTCAGCTGCATGTTTGACTTAGTGTCTCCACTCTGTTTTCAGTGGCTGAGACGGGAACACGGAAATCCCATTTTTTGTGTTCCCCAGCTGCACATCCAGTGTATTATCCACCTGTGTTGTCAGGGATTTCCTGTTTCAGAAGATTAATTAGAGTTGAGCAACTCTTGAGTTCCTCTAAAAGAAATTATTTTCCTTTCCTGCATAGCCAGGGAGATTGCAGTCTTGTGAGGCTGTAAACTTGTTTAGACCCACCAGTATAGCAGTTGGTACCATTTAGAGATACTGTCTGGTTTCAATTCTCTTACATCAATGTACATCTGAGTAGCTGCTGTTGATCCCTTTACCTCTTTTAGAGGTGGCTGTCCCTGTGATCAGAGTTTTTCATCCAGCCAGAAGTTTGCCTCTTGCTGTCATTATCTCTTCTTTCTAAGTCAAAAGGCAGTATCTGTTTCACCACATCTCCAAAAATGACTGCCCTGGTTGACTTCAAAACCTTAACTCAGCAAGCACACAAAAGTGGTTTCCAACACAGCCGCCCAGTTTGGATGGCCCTAAGGATTTCTGTGGGAACAATGTTCACCTGTTTTCTGTCATCTTTTGTCCTTTTTTTCCCCTTTTTTTGTTTCCCTCCTTCAGCTGGTCAAAGGGTTAGCACTTCTGCCTCACCCACTCAGCTTGTCCTGCTCTAATTCCAACAGTCAGAGGGTGAGGAAATGGCCTTTCTCCTAGTGCTTTGCCAGTTTTTCTCATTCATGTCTACCTCAACAAAACGCTTATTTCTTACCTTGTACTTTACCTTAGTACTGTTTGGTTTGGATATTGGTGTTTGGCTGCTTGGCCTCAGCCCCTGGAGATGCTGCCAGAGCTGCAGTGCCATTGGCTTGGTGGTGCCGGTGCCTGAGGGAGCTGGAGGAGCTGGCAGGGACCATGTTCCTGTTGGACTGTCTGCCTTTCTGATGCTCTGCAGATCTGTGAAACCACTCTGGAGTACCAGAACCACACACATGGCATGTTCTTATTTTTTTCACGTATAAGCCCCATCATGGTGTGTTTTGTTACCAGAGTTATTTCGAGGCAGTTACGGGGAGGCACAGGCAGGTTGGCTGAGATGAAATAACTGAGCTATGACCTGCAGCCAGGCTGATGAGTTCACATGTGCCCTGAGAAGGCAGACCTGGAGGCTTCTAGCACAGTAGTGTAGTTATGGTTTCTGTGTGATTCCTAGAACTCATAAAAATACGGTGTAAGCTGCATCTGTAACTGGCTTCTGTCAGTGTAGTTTGATCACTTTGCTTTAAACTGAGAACACTCAGGACAGACAGTTCCATAATTTTAAATGATCTTGGGCTTTGCTGTTTGTTTTTGTTTTTTCTCACTGTGCTTTTAAGCAATGGCTTGTTCAGGGGAGGCAAGATGGGAAGTTCATAGATGGGAATTGCCAGATTTTCCAAGTGTCAGAACTTATGTTGCACCTCGGAATCCAGCTTCTGACAGCAAGTGAACGCCAAGCTAAGAAGCAGGATGAGTGGAGTGGAGTGACAAGGGACAAGAAGGGATAAGAGGGTGAAGAAAAATAAAGGGGACAGTGTATCCTCCAAAATGAATAGGAAAACGTGGTGAGACAGGAAGGAGTTCATGAGGGACATTGAGATCTCTAATCTTGTTTCTAATTTAGGCATGAGCTATAAAAACATATGTATTCATATATCTCTCATATGACTTGCTTTGAAGGCTGGTAGGACTGTCCATGAATAAAACTCTTTGTTCCTTTCGCTGACCTGTCACACTCAATCTTTTAAAATAGTTACGATTTAGCAGCAACTGTAAGAAGATATTTGAGCTGGTCTCCTGATTGCACCCTGGCATCCGGAACCAACACACCAGAGAGTGGTTAATGAAAGCTGTGAGAAACAAGCAATTTGGTCTGTGTGTGCCATGGATACATAAACTACTGGAGATGGCAGGGCAGCAGAATGAGGTGTTGTCTCATTGTATTTTCAGCAAATCTCATCAAGCTCAGATCTAGCACTGTTGATTTGAGACTAGGAAAGAACGTAATTCATAATAAACACTTGGGAAATACTATTCAGGAGATTTCATTTTTCTCCCCCTCCTGTTTTATGTCTAGGTGGAATTTTGGCAACAAACCAGACTTCTGTGGGTTTTTTTCTCCACTGTGTACTTAATTTGTCTCGTGCAATTTAAGGAATTAGACTAACATACGTCAGCTTAGCTAGAGAACATTTTTAAAATCTGATATAACAAAAATAATTTGATAATGATTTCAAAATTCACTGACAAAAATTAGAAAAATAACTTGACAAATGACAGACCACTGCCAAATACCTTTGTAAAGGTCATGCTCAGTCAGCCAGTTTGGAGAAAAAATGTGGAAAAAATTTGAGTGAAGATAGTTCTTTAATAAATTACCCCTTAATATCATTACAATGTACATCAGATGGGGAAAAAAATGAAGGGAAAAAGATGAATTTGAATCTTGGAAAATCATAGTCAACTAGATGGAAAGACCGTAAATGATGGGATGAATTGGAAAAGGGCAAAATGTACAGAACTTAACATATGCTGAGGACAGACTGTCTTGGAAAGAGGGTTGGACTCAGCAGGGTTGCTCGGTAGGCTCAGTCAAGCCCTGATGTGTGTGAGTGCAGAGCACTTTGATGAGAGGCAAGACAGGGGTTTGCTACTGAGTGACCCGGTCACGTGGATCAGCTGGAAGAGCATATTCCCATCCCTGTGAAACGCAGATGAAGGAGGGAACTCATTTTTAGTGTAAAGACAGGGAGGAGCAATGTTAGGACAGCTGAGGCTTCCGCAGGCAGTCCCACAGGTGCGCTGAAGGGGTGGGCTCGAATGTTGAGGGGTGTGTTTTAGGCAGCGTTTGTCGAGAAGGATTTATTTTAAAATTCCTTGTTTCAGACAAGATGTGCAGCATGGAACACAGGTTTGTCCTTGTAAACTACACTACAGAAGCGCTTTTCAGGTGTATCTTAGCAGGGCATGGAACAGGCGTTGCAGTGATCCGCATGCTGGAGGTGGCAGCCCTGGCAGAGGCAGCCCCCGCAGGAGCTGTAACTGCTGCAGTGAGAAACACAAAGCTGCTTTTGTTGAGTCTCCCTGCATTATTATTCTAATTCGGGGTTTACACAGTGCAACAGCCCCACTTCTATCAGATACTAATTGCAGTCTGTTCTCATTTTTCCATCTTTTGAGGGAGGTTATCACCTGATCTGTAACAACTTGAAATAATCAGTATTTTAATAGAGTTCATACGGCCGAGCCACTATAGAACTGCACATCTCTTCCCCCAGCTGTTGTCATCAGGGAAGGAGAGAAAACAACAAAATTACGCTCAGTTTTTCAAACTATGTTTTATGGATAATTTAGCTGAGCATCATTAATTCTTAGGTTTGAGTAAAATGATTAAGCCACAAAGTGTAATGGCATGTTCTTTGATAGAAAACCTGATGACCTGCAACAGGACTTTGTTTTTCATATCTATGTGTATTTCTTTTAACATATACCTGTGAAAATGATAGTTGAAGATGTGACTAAGATTAGCACAGGTGAGGTGTATGTCTCTCTAATACTTCACTCAAGCCTTAGAGTCAAGATTTAAATGTGAACTATACATTTTTAAGTTAAATTATTAAAGGAAGGCACAAATTATAAATTATAGTGTTTAAAGAGGTTATTTTGGATATAATATATGAAAGAATTAGCATATGATGGCTTTTAAGCTTACAGATGTTATTCCACAAATTAAGACCTTTTTCACTACAATGTGGAGATTTGTTTTTCTGTATTGTGGCTGCTCCAGGTACTGGATCAGTTGTTAATGGTGTTTGAGAACAAGGTGTGTGAGAGCTGAGACTTGATCCATTTTGCTATTCTGAAACACCCATCTAATCCACACTGTAATTGAATTGCCCTAACTGGAAGTTGTACTTGACAAAAGGAATTGTAAACATAGTTTAATGACAAGGTAAGGATGTGCTTGAAGTTTCAGTTTAAATGATTCTGTGTTTGTATCCATTGCATGGGGCACCAGAAACCTGGATTTGTGTGGGATGGTTAAAGGCAGCATGCTCTCCTCCAATGGATGGAGGATGCAGCGAGGATGCAGATCTATGTGTAGACAGGTATGTAAACACTTTCATGCACCAAGTGTGCCTGAGCTGTCCTTACCAACCAGGCTTGGCCTTCCATAGTCATTGTTATCTGCCTGATGAGTGTGCTCCCAGCTCCCTGGTGGGTATGCAGGACCCTCCAGAGAGGGCAAGGATTCTGTGCTGCTGCCAGACACTGCATTATATCCACAAGATTGTGGTGGATGACAGGCTGAGGGCTGTCGTTTCTTGCATGTATGAAGAGCTGGAAGGGCAGAATGCTGACGTTACAGGGGGTGTGGATTATATCCACGTGTAGGTGTGTGCAGTGTGCACACCAATAAGCCCCCTCAGGAAAGCCCCTCTTCCCTCTGTGGCACTGTGTCCCGCTTTATCCCGTGCCCTGCTGGAGTGGAGCCTGTGGCAGATGCCTGCCTGTTTCCCTGGGCCCCATGGAGATGGATCCAGGCAAAAGCTGGGGAGCATGTTCTGCGTTACAGGTTGTGGTGGGTGGATGGAGGGGGGGAAAGGAGAGTGCAAATGCATTTCCCTTGCTGTCATCACATTCCTCTCTGTATAGGAAATTTGTACCCAAGCTTTGGTGCCCTCAGTGCCCTGACTGAAAAACAAACAACTTTTCAGTTAATAGAATGCCTTGAAGAGTCTAGAAGCCAATGGTCCATCCAAGAGTCCTATTAGCCCTAACATTTTTAGAAGTCTGGAAATCAGTGGATTTATTAGTTGTTCTTTAAAAATAAAAAAGAAAAAAGAAAAAAAAAGAGTTATTTCACAGTATAAAGAAGAATTAAGAATGCAGTGAGTTACTCTTTCCTAGAAAAGCAGCAGTGGCCAGCCCAAGCTTTCTCTAAAGGTGTTGGCGGATGGTTTGGTCTTTCCAGTTGTTCTTCTTCTGTGGGGGAACCAAAAGCAGCAGAGTAGCATTCAGAAACCTTTCTTTAAAACACTCCTTACTGAGCACTGGCATTCCTGTGATAGCTTTTATGCAGTCATTAACTTAACAATCTTCTGAGCAGGACAGGCTCATCTGGGCATGGTTTTTGCTTTGTGCCTGTCCTGGTCAGCCCAGGCATAAAAAAAGGCCCACATCGGTTACTGACGTGCACAACAGTCATCACATTATTGGGATCCCATTTTGCCATGATGGGTATAGTTTTAGTTTCCCTGTGCTTTATGAACAGTCACTTGAACAGTCCTTGAACAGTCACTGCTGCCAGTGCTGTAGTTGTCATACAGAGGTGGGAAGCCTTGGTGAGGGGAACTGTGATATTCACTATCACTAACTCCATTACTTCTCATCCAGATGTGGGAGATCAAGCAAAATCTTACTGTTTGCAATTACCTAGACCCTCGAATCCAAGTAATGTTTAGCACTGCTGTTGTCACATCCTCAGCTGGGCTGCAAGTTCTATTGCCAGGAAAACAACTCTGGAAAGGAGAACAATCCAACTCAACCCAAAACTCTCAGCCCTGTTCAGTTAGCAGACATTAAAATAAATAATTTATACTTGGAATAAGCTATAGAAAAGGCATTACTTTACCTTCTTACTTAACAGTTCTATTCAAACTTATTGCACAAGCACTTTCCAGAGTTGAATTTGGTGTTGTTTCCTGGGAGTTCCTTGGATACTTGACCCTAGGTCAGTCTCTTCTGCAGAAAACCCTTCATGAAAGTACAAATTCCAGTGGAAAATCCCAGAAATTTCCTAGGGCAGTTCTCTATTGAGCCTAATGACTCGCAGTCTCATGGAGATGAGCCCATCTTCATCCTAGTGATGTTTTAGCTTTACAGCATGTCCCCTTTTGGTTAGCTGGCTCAGAACTGCATTTGTCCCTGTTGTGGAGTGTCACAGACAGCAAAGGAAAGAAATTACTGGCATATGCTGTGCAAGCAGGGTGCATGGCTAAAGCCCTCCTAAATCCCAGGGAGATTTCCTCTACCAAATTGAAAAGAACTGTGGCTTCCCAGCAGTGTGCTGTCACACCCTTGGGAAAAAATGTGAAAATACATAATCTCAAAATGGGGGTGGGGAATATTGCTGGGCAAGGCATGATGGGGCTCATATAAAACATCCTTGGTGGTGTGAGAAAACCCCCAGTTTGTTTCCAACTGGAACTTGTCGTTTGCTATTAAAAGTATTACCAGAACCATAATACTTTGAGACCTCAGGGTGCCCCATTGCACAGGATATAAGGCCCATCAGAGGCTTTCAGAGAAGGCAGTCTCTGAGTAAGGATTCATGAGGGAAGTTTTCAGGGGGGTTAAAATCTATCTTGAAGATAGGGCAGGAGGAAGATTCCAGTCAGCGATTGGTGAGAAGTGCTTCATTAATATTAAGTTTTAGGTGCAGAAGAACTGAGGAAGTTGTTTTTCCATTATCACAGGGGGAAAGCAATATCAGTTGAGCCAAGGCCTTCAGCAGAAACATTTACTGGAAGTGTTTACATGTTACTTAATACCTTGACATGTATTATTCAGCTTGTGTAATGGCAGCTGGGGTGGAGCAGGGAGGAATGGCTTTGCAGAAGTATTTGTTTGTTCCCCATGGAATATTTTCCTGATCACAGCTACCTTCTTTGGCAGCAAGATACATTCCAGAAATAAAAATGTTCTTGAGCCACATTTTTATGAACTGCTGGAATGTGCTGTCTTGCAAAGGTGACTTAACCTTGTCCAGATGGTTAGTCCTTCTCTGAGCAGTGGCACCCTGTCAGTCTTTCTTCAGGGTAGAGCAGAATTGCAGCAAAAGCCCACTTTGAGCCCCCTCTAAGCAGGAGAGCTACACATTAAATGTTGGAGCCATTTAAATGGGTGCACTTCTCATACTGGAAATGAAACACCACTTTCCCTCTCAGAGGGAGGCAAGTGCGCTCTCCTGAGCAAACCGTTTAAGGGTCGGTTTTCCTGACGTGCCCAAAGGACTTTCTGAGCTGCAGCCAAATGGGCTGTGTGTTGAGGAGAAGGCACAGAGAGCTCTGCTGCTCGTATGAGCGATGTCACAGTGATGCAGCGAAGGATAATGGAAGGAGAAATAGATTGGGAAGCGTGAAGTTAAGCTGGCATCTCTCTGCTTCCCCCATCCACACAAACAGTAATTTCATGATTCACCTGCTGAATGATTTGTTTCGCTGACAAAGCTCTGATAAACAGAGACTTGGCATCATTTGCATAGGTGTTTAATCTAGAGGTGTGTGAGTCATATAAATGAAACTTTCAGACTTGTTGTGATAGATTGTCACACAGAGTAGGAGAAACACACAGACTTTTATTTGGTTAATCCATACCTGGAAACATAAAAAGTGATTCAGCACAAAACCTGGAGTTTCCAAAATAGTGTAACAGTCTCAGTTTCTAGTTCTGAAAGGATAATCATATACTTGTCCTCTTATGCTGCAACAGTTTGTGAGTGTGTGTATGATGGCATCTAGTCAGACTTGGTAGCATTAGTTCTTAAGGACTAAAAATTATGATGATGCATATGTATCTTGGAGAAACTGTTTAAAACATAATTCCTAGGAATATGAGTCTTCCTGATTCAGGATGACTGGATTGTTTAGCAAGAAAAGGCTGTACAAGGTACTGCTTCAAAAAATCTCTGCTGCATTGGTTGTGCAGTGCCTGTTAATAATACTTTGTGGATGCTCCTCTAAAATGTGTCAGAATGTTTATTTTTCTGAGGATGGGGCTTGGGGCTCTGGATTATCAGAAGTTCAATTAATAGAACTGTGAGATGGAAGTGTTTTAGTCTGTTCCAGCAGAGCACTGAATATAAATGGTTCTCACTGATTCTGTGTGTCTTCGTGATTCTATTTGCACTGATATGATTCTGGAAGAGCAGTTTTATAGCAAAATGAACATTGAAATTAAATGCTTATGAATTCGTGTTAGACAGTATGTAGAAACTTGAAACGTCCTTAATAAGAAATCCTTAATAATAAAAGCCTTTTGAATGCCTTTTTGCTAGATATATGTATTTTTGATAGTCCTTTTAAAAATAGAAACTCATCAACAATATTAAAATTACAAAATGTTCACCAGAGGGAAAAAGTTAAAATCTGAGATTTTAAATAGGGATTCAAAATAATAGTTCATTTGTGGCTAAGAATTGATATTTTTAGAGGAATGATGATGCAAATAGTATTTGTTATTTTTCCTGTGTTTACTGATTTTTAAAATTTCACATCTTTTTTAGTTTGCCTTGGTCTGTAGGAATACATGGATGTACTATTTATAGATATACTGGCTTCCTAGTAGTGTGTGATAATCAATGAGATTATTGTGATTGTGTTTTCCGTGGGCTAGTGAAATGTTAATGCAGTACAATGGCACATGACCGAATTCTGAGGTGATGTGCACTGCAGGTCAGTAAATGGGTTTGACCCAAAGGATAACTACATCAGGGTGCTTTCAGGAATAAAGACTGTGCTTCCTCTCTTGTGGCAGTTCTACACAAAATGAAGCCTTGCTAATCCTGACTTACACCATTGTGGCTGGACAAACGGTAAACAAATTTGACGAAACATCAGTTCAAAGTCTCCTCAAGGCCAAATTCTGAAATAATACAGTGTGCTTCGTGTCCACAGTCATTAGAAATTGTGACAGACTCAACAGTATTCCTGATCGTTACTCGTTTTCACAGTTGTCACATCTGCTCTGTTATCAGATTCGCCTTGACAAAAAGGCCAGCTAGAAAATAAATATGTAAAGAAGGTGGGAGAGATATGGATTTCTTTAAACCATTTGTGTTCCAGTTCCTGTAATGAATTTCTTCCTAGTCTTTGCCTCTGGCTGAGAATAGTAATATGCCATCAACCCAAGAGATTTAAAACGTGCAGTGCTGTGCTTGGAAGGGTGTCAGAAATTCCTCCTTTAAGGATGAGAAGGTATTTTATTGCTCTTTCAATTGTTGGGTAGCCTAACCCTAGTAAGCATTTTAGCAAAAGGGAACTGCTAAAGTAATTGTGAAGCTTAATGTTTGATTTTCACAATTAGCAGATTGCACAGAGGAGCTGGTAACACAGATGTGTCGAGGCAGGTACAGCAGCTGTTACTCTTGAAGTGCTATCTCACACATTACAACCTGCTGGACACTGAAGCCTATTTTTAGTAAAAGAATAAATAAGCTGGCTGTGCCCTACTTTTTGTCATAATGTGTCATGGGATCTTTGTATTCGATTAGGAAAGTCAGTAGAAATAACACAAGGGAACTCAGTGCCTTGTCCAAAACCTGGCAGTCCTAACAATCCAGTGCTGCCTTTTATTACAGAAGTGTGTTAATATTGGTTATGAGTTCAGACCCAAAGTGGGCAGAGGGGATAATAGCTGGTAGGAGACTTGCCTGTGTGGGGTGTGAGGTTAAATGTGGACACAGGTCCTGTTATATTAGGCAGTAGCTATTCAAGATGCTTTTGGATGAAAGAATTTGTTTTGCATTGATGGAACTATTGTTGCAAAGTCTGTATTAGGAAACTGGAAAAATGAAAGGCTATGTAGAATTATTTGTACATAAAAAGAGAATGTAGCAGGAAAGTCAGTTTGCCACTTCAGGATGTTTTTGATTGTTGTAAAGGCCTTACTCTTTCTAATTATGAACATTTTTTTTGTCTTCACTGGCTAATACAAGATGGTTGTCCACACACCTCATGAGCAATCTGTCTTGTAAAGTGTGACCATACCCAGAAACCAGAACAGATGCAGAAAAATATACGTTGGCTGTAATACAGAGTTAATGAAAAGTAAGGACTTTCAGTCAGTTTTTCTACAGATAAGTGATATTAAAAATTTGCTACTTTATTACAATAGAATTGGCATAAGTTGATCAAAATGCCACTTGCCTGCCTAAAGAGCTCCAGACCATGGAGTTCCTGTGTTTGGAGGCCATATGATGATGTGCCTTCTGGGTGTGGGTTTACAGGGTAGGGCAGGGGGGTTCAGCTCCCAGCTCTTACTGGCACACTTGCAGCCTCAGTGCAGAGAGACTCTCCCCTTTCCAATTTCGCAGTCCACAGCGCAGATTTAGGAAACTAAGAGAAACAGTCATGCTCATGTGGTGCAAAGCTGGTGCTCCAGAAGGAGAGCTTTGGTGGGGTAAGGCCTCTTTCCAGCTTGGACCTGCTGCTGTACACCAGCTTGCCTGGGCAGGAAAAAGGGGAAGGAGCTGATCCCACTCATTCACAGCAGGGCTGAGTCTGCTTTGGTGGGTGCATCAGCTGATGTGCTGGTACTTCTGGTGTGTTACAGCAGCCAGGGAGGTCAGGAAGGTTGAGGAAGAGGCCCTCTTGTTCAAGTGGCTGTGTGTCATTTCAGTTAGACTGAAATTTTTAAATGAGAGGCCTCAGACAAGGAATTCAGTAGGTGGAACAGAACAGTGAAGTGCCAGAATGGTGACTGTTTGGATCTGAGTGCTGCTGGCTCTTTGAGGGACTGCTGCAGATAACAGGGGGCTTTGCCTCTCTTGCTCCCATACCTACGCTGGAAGTTCTCAGAACTTTTTTCCGCTGAATTTTACTCGTATTAAATTACCACCCTGAGAGACCCTCATGGCAGTGGCCGGCCTGGATTTCACAGAATGGTCTCTCAAACAACTGCAGAGATGGGGAAGGTCCAGGCCAGCAGGCCAGTTTTTATTTAGCAGCTGAGGCTGTTACAGGACCATGCTATCCACATACCTTTTCTTCTGTCATATCATTTATATGTGCTGCACTACTTTAATCTGGGGCATGAAATCATGTATGGGGAATCTCTTAGTATTTCCTTCTTAGGAGATTATAAATAGACTTTGACAGTTAAGCCTGATTCTTGTGATTTATTTTACTAAACACGTTGCTTGAAATAATCACACCAAAGTTATTCACTTGTTTATTAACACCTCTTAAATTTCAATGGCTAATGATTTTATCTTCAAAATGGTAACAACCTGCTACCTTAGTCAACAGGGGACATATTTTTTCTAGTATAGATGACAGAGAGACGTACAATAATTAATAAGCTGGTTTTTGAATGCTATAATCCAGACTGGCTTTCCTCTAGTGACCACTAAGGAGATTGACAAGTTATTTGTCATACACAAGATATTCTAAAGCCTTTTCTTGGGATAACTACTGTCAACAAGCTGACAAAGGGATGACCATGCAGTGTAAAGTGACCGTTATTCTCTCTACTACTGCTCACATAGTTTTGAACATAACTTTTTTTTTTCCTTTAAGAAAAGAAATACTGATGAGAGATTCTCATGTTATTCTGTATTCACCACCAAACATTCCTATGCATTAACCGCCCAAAGCTGATTTGGTTTGGAGATGTTGCCATTGTGTCACAATATCAGACAGTAACAAGTTACTATGAGTATTTAAGTGTTGTAGTGAATGATTTCTAAGCATCTCTTGCCCAGTATTTTGCTGTGTTCTGGGTCATTGTACTTTAGATTTAATAACTTTGGTATTTTTCAGATTGGCTTTTTCTTCCTTAGGCCAAACATCCGTAACGTGGCATTTCCACTTGCATTTTCTTTCTCTCTCTGGGTCTGCTGCCACAGTTCTCTGAAGTTTGCAGATACAGACAATTTAGTTCCTTTTTTCTGATCACTGCAGTGACACAGGACTCAAATAATGCAAGCCCAGAACACTGGAAGTGACACATTTTCAAATGACCAAGAATGTGCCCTAGGTGTACAGCTGTTTCACATGCAAAGACGTGATTCAGATACAGCCTTTTTAGACAAAACCCCTTTGTTATATTGAGAACACATGTAACAATAGCCTGGGGGGTGAGAATAATAGAACGTTTGTTGTTTTGTGAAGGGGAGTGGGAAGGGAATCTAAAGATAAGGACACTGAAAATTAAAATTATATGTAAAGTCTGAGGTTTTTTTGCTGCCACATAGGATATAAAAACATTTCTTTAAGATTTTCTTATTGCACACTCTTTCAATAACAACTCCATGTGTGACAATAACATAAATGGCGTCATGCAAGCTGATAAACTCTAATCTCAAAAGTGTTAATAACGACTGATTTAGATCTCTTTATCCCCCCTGCTAAATACTGATACTGTATTTAGAGGCGTTAAAACAGGCAGTGGAACGGAAATTTGAAATCAGAGGTTACAACCCTACAGAAAAGCTCTGTGTGGGCAGGTTTCATTGTAATCTATTCACAGGTGTAGCAGAAATTGTCTATACAAGACAATTTCTAAGTATGTGGAACTTTATGGATGACAGACACTTCAAGGCATCATTATTCAATTGAAAAATGGGAGTACAGTTAACAGATTTTTAAGCTTCTGGATTGTAGCCCTCTGCTTAGTCTAGTAAATCACTCACATCACTTTACAAAGACTGCACTGGATTTTGTAGAACAACAACCTAATGTCACAAGCTCCAGAGTAAACAGCTCTTTTCTAAACAAACATTATCTAGCCTTTCCAGGCACAAACCCATTTGTCATCAGTGAGGCCAACTGCAAGCCAAGGTTTCAATATCTAAGCCAAGACTATCTGGAATACTTAATGTCAAAACCACAGGCATTAGAATGATTTGAAAAGTTGCATATCTGGGACTTTTTGCACTACTGCACTTCATTAACACCTTATTTTTCAGAAATGTAGTTCAGTAGCAATGTAAACTTTAAACAGAAGAGACAAGTGGCTCAATACGCTGAACTAAACTTCATTATACAGGACATGATCCATTCGTGTGAGTTCTGTGTCTGCCTTGATAAACCAGCTTCATTTTGAAATGTGTTGGCTCTCTTTTTCCAGGAAGAAGGGAAGTCAAGTGAAGTTACCACACTCTGTGGCTTGAAGAAGCAACGTGATGTTCAAGAACAATGAGCAACCTTAAAGGAACTGGAAAAGAACTGCTTTTAGCGGGAAGGGGAACTGTTAATTGATACAACAGAGAGGCTGTGAAGGCGACTGACACATGGTAGGCAAGATTTCTCATTAACTTCTGCCCTTCCACTGAGATTTGCCAGGATGTAGCATTGTACGCTCACCATTCATGCAAAATTCCCATTTGCTGAAGTAATGGGGAGATCATTGTCCTTCCCGTAGATTTCTAGTTAATCCATGTTGTGGTTGGTTGGTTGGTTTGGAACAAACAACTAAACGTCCCCTAGATATTTTCTGATCTAAATTTAATGGGTTTTTAGCGCCTTGAGAATCGGTAAGTGAAGTTGATGAGGAAGTAAATCCATCCATCTATTTTCAAAACTGGAATAACTGGAAAAATGAACAGACTAAAATAGACAAGACTAATGATATAGCATGATTAGTAGCGTAGGGATGTTAAGATACGCATAATATGATGATACTCTTTGTGGACAAGAATGTGCTATGCCTCGCCCTGTGTTCTTTAAAGGCGGCAGGAATGTTGCTGCTGATTTCAGTGGGTGGGGACGGCCCGCTGCATGCAAAAATTGTTTCATTACCGGTTACATTGTACCTTGCTTTTCTTTGACTGCTTCTTTTAAGCCTTAGAAAAGCACCTCCTTTCAAACGTTCTAGTTTCCATGCAATTATTCCTAACACCGAGACTCTTGAAATGAGGATTATTACAGAAATCAGTGGCAAGGCAGTAAGCTGCTATAATGAAGTCTTCCCTGCTGATTTCCAAAAGGGAAAGCTGCTCACGGATGAGCCCTTTCCTGCATGCCCGTGCCTGGCTGCCCCTGTTCTCCGTCTGAGGGCTGTGCGGGGTGTGCGGCAGCAGCTTTGCGGGGCGCTGCGGGTGCAAACGCGGCCGGGGAGCGCCAGGCGAGTGCGAGCGGTGGGACTGCGCGGCGGTCCGGGCTGGGAGCGCTGCGGGAGCGCTCGGGGGGATCGCGCCAGCGGAACCGCGGCCTGGCCCGGCCCGGCCCGGCTGGAGCGGGCGGACAGACGACCCCCCTTCGCCGCCGGCCCCGCAGCCCGGCGGAGGCGCGGCCAACGCCGTCCCTGCCGGGGCAGGGCAGCGCCCGCGGGGGCGGGACGCGCCGCGCCATTGGCCGCCGCCCGCGGTCTGATAGCGAAAGGCCGGCCCGGGTTGGCGGCGCCGGACCGAGGGCGAAGCCATCGCCTTGGTAACCCCGGCGGGGCGCAGCGGCCGGTGCCGGCCGAGGGAGCGCTCCCCGCTGGCGCCAGCGCCGGCGCCCTGGCTGGGCTGGGGCGGCGCGGGACGGGACGGGACGGGACACGGCGGGGCCGCAGCGCGGGCAGGTGGGTGTGCGGGGACGAGCGCTGTGCTGTGCGGGACGAGCGCTCTGCCGTGCGGGCAGGTGGGTGTGCGGGACGAGCGCTGTGCCGTGCGGGCAGGTGGGTGTGCGGGACGAGCGCTGTGCCGTGCGGGACGAGCGCTGTGCTGTGCGGCGTGTGCGCTCCGGGGACGCGGAGCGGGGCGTGCGGGCGGGCGGTGCGGGCTGCGCCGGGGCTTCCCCTCGGCCGCTACCGCCGGCTGCTGCCGGTGCCTGCCCGCCCCGCTCCGCAGGAAGAGGCGCCGCTCCGGTTGCGACACGGAGGTTGCTCAACCGCGCGGGGGAAGGTTTCGGCGGGACGCGGCCGTTTGGCAGCGGAAAGGGGCCCGGGCCGGGCG
Source organism: Pseudotriccus pelzelni (assembly GCA_035584735.1). Taxonomy (NCBI): domain Eukaryota; kingdom Metazoa; phylum Chordata; class Aves; order Passeriformes; family Tyrannidae; genus Pseudotriccus; species Pseudotriccus pelzelni. The sequence goes on along the minus strand of JAWMRA010000009.1, from coordinate 24,803,978 downwards.
GCGGCTCCGCTCGGCTCGGCTCGGCTCGGAGGGCGCCTTTGTGCGCGGCCCTGAGCGCCCGCGGCGGGAACGGCCCCGCAACAAGTGCGCGGCGCGCCCCGGCCCGTCCGCTCTGTGCTCAGCCAGGCCGGGGCCGGGGCCGCGGATCCGGCGACATTGGAGCCCGCGGTGCGACCCAGGGGACCCCTCCCGGTGCGGGGCAGCGCTGGGAGCCCCTGTTCCCTCCGCCGCCCCGCGGCTCGGCGGCGCTCGGTTGGGCTCGGCTGACCCTGGGTGTGCGGCGCCTGCTTCCCCCAGAGCGTTCCCGGACGAGCTTTGCGCTCTGCCTGTTGGTTTTTTGTTTCCAATGTTTACATATATATATACGTATATTTTTCCTCAGCTGAGAACTCTCTGTGATTGCTCAGTGAATTTTAAGTAGCGTTTAGGTTACTCGATGCTCCTGGTTGTTTTCAGCCGGGTTTCTGAGCGTTGTTTTCGTTCCGAACCGCAGGAATTTGTATGGCAAAGCAGTATTTCGGAAATGTGTTTCCAGTCAGATGCCCACGCTCTGTGCAGCCCGGCGCGGTACTTTGGCAGCGTACAGGCATCCTGTACTCACTTAACAGACAACTAAACTATTCCGCAGACGGGGAGCTCTTTTTGTGAAAGGGGGGAATAAATCTTCATTAGTCCCAAAGAGTTCCTGAAAGAGAAACGGAAACCTTTCATGCCAGATTCGCTGGTTGTCTAGCTCCAGCACGTGTGTGCTTAGACTCGTGTTGGATACCTTCCAAAATCCAAAAAGTTTAGTTTTTATTGGGTTTTTTGGTTTGTTTGTTTGTTTTTCCAAGACTTTTGCATTGACAGTCTTTCCTTGTATGCATTCTTGTCAGCAGATACGTTAGTGGGGTTTTTTTCATTTGGAGTTGATAACTGTAGTCATAACTGTAAACGCTACGTACTAAATCCATTCTGTTGTTATTCTGTTGATTCTGAAGTTTATTCAGGCTTAAGTTACTGAAGCTGGGCATTACTAGAAACCCCAGCAACACAGAATTTATGTTTTCATGACGGTAAATTAGGATTTGAAGTTAGATGAACACATGAAGGATGTCATGGAAATTTGATTGGCCTGTGGTTTACACTATTAGCTAGAGATTCCCACAGCTGTGTGTCTTCAAAAATTAATTAAAAGGTGAAATAAAACTTTATAACATGCTTGCTTTTAGGAAAATTGCATATAAAGGAGTATTGAATATCCATATGCTTGGCAAAGGGTTGTGAAGTCTAATGGAATGCATTCAGGTGGCTGGGGAATCAATCACCAGGTCACTTGGCAACTTTGATCTAGAAGCTTCAGTTCAGACTGATAGTGGTTTTTCAGACTTTGAGAGTTTCATTCCAGCAAGCAGTACTTTTCAAAAGAGTGGGGAATCAGAAAAGGATTATTGAACTGAACTTTGTGGGTAACTGTTTTATTGGCCTTTTTTAGAGTGCCAGGGATATTGGTGACATCAAGAATTTTTTGGTGTGTATTGACTTGAAAACATGCTTGGGTGGGGTTTTTAACATTGATTAAATGTTTTTTGCATGGTCTTAAAATATATTTGTTGATTGTCTATTTAAATATCTGTTATTCTTGAGTGAAATCACTTCTGTTAAGTCAGGTTTCACTTCCCTGGAATATCTGATGTCATAAGTTCTCTGGTTCTCCAATTGTCTATGGACTTTTGGCAGAACTCCAATTTCTAGTGTAGGGAAAGCCTTCTTAAAAAAAATAAAAAACCTTTCTTTTTTTTTTGTGATGTGGTAAAGAGAGAATATGTCCTGCTCCACCGCTCCTTTCCCTTTATTAAAGTTTGCATATGTCTGCAATATGCTCTCTTTTGCAAGTAGTTTTAAACCCAAGTCCAGTAACAATACAAGCTGTTAGGTTGCTATATATACCACGAGGAGGGTGCAGGAAAAATACTGTTGTTTGGAATTTGGGTGGAAATGCAGGCTGGTGTTTTGGCAGGTTAGCTAGAAAGCTGGTGTTGTGTTTCAGTGACCAGAGGCACAGAGTTCAAGTAGCTTAAGTGCTTTTTCACAGATCTAGAGATACACATGGAAGTTTTGCCCTTGGTACTTTAAAAGTTGCCACCAGTTATCTCAAAATAAATAACTGGGGTTGCTGGGCTGTAGAATGTGGCATTGTGTTTATTCAAAGTCCATGGGGTTTTGCTTTGGTTCGAGGTGAGCTTTCTGACTTGCTATTCTTGGGAGCAGCAGACCGTTAAGTTACAAAGTTTGTCCCTCTGCTCAAGTGGCACTTTCTGTGAAAGCAGTGCCAGAGAGAAGAGTCTGAAATGAGCATCATTTACACAGTTTCATAGAGACGTTTGCTTGTTTATTTTGGGTTTTCTTTTTTGGGTTTATTTTTTTGTAAATGTGTGTTTTTACTCAAATTGATACCCCTGGGCAAGACACGTGGTGTTACACACTACATCTCAGATCCTGTGCCTTAGAATATGAGCACTTTGGTAAGGTGTACACCTACGGTCCAGAATGAACAGCAGATAACCAAGTGGTGGTTCTTTGAAAAATCAAGAGTTGGAGATGCTGCAAGGTGAAGGTTGCATGTATCTGTACAATTCCTGAAGTACCAGGTACTTTATAAGCAACGCAGCCCAATCTGTGTTACAGTCTGTCAAATTTCCATGGGTAGATCTTTTTATCTCAACCCTGGGTGGAAATAAATTCAGGAATGTGGTTTCATTTACATACATTAAGAGTTGCAGAAGAGGCCCTGATGTGCAAATGCTTGTGGATTTCTAGCTACCAACATAATTGAATTTACATACTGGCTTCAGAAGATTAAAGAAACAAAGAGTGACACTGATGAGTCAAGAAAGCTTCCTTTGAGGGGTGGGATTGGGGCAGTTCTGCTCCCCTACTGATAATTTGTGTGTGTGTACGTTGTTACTTGGTTTGGCTTTACCAGTTTTAGGTAGCCAAAGTGTAATTGCTACCGTGCTACAGAGCCAGCCTGTCAGAAAACTGGTTGTGCACAAATAGAGCATCTGGGCTGTCCTCGGGTACCTTCTTTGTTACTTCCACTTCACAGCTTTGGCTGTTACCTAGGGGGGCAGGTGGGGGCAACTTTTTCAGTTGCATTAAAAAGGCAGGAGAGCAGCTGTGAGAACCTCAAATATTTAGTTTCTTACCCTGTGTACTCTTGACTAAAAATCGTTCGTTCATTGAACTCAAGAGGAACTTCTTGCCTTTACATACTGCATATGTAAATGTATTTACTTTTAAAAGAGCGTAAGAATCAGCAGTACTGTAATTTTTCTTTCAGTGCAAAATATACTAAATATGTTTGCTACTCACAGCTTACTTTGTTTCTTTCAAAATTTTTAAACTTGCATATTTTGGTAAGTAATATTGCATTAACCTTTTACTATGGAACTGAATTGTAAAGGGGGCCCTTCTATTTCTAGAACATCTTGCTGTTAGTTTTAGTAGTTACTCTGATTTTTTAGAATAGCTCTGTGAATTCATCAAGGTGTCTTAGTGGAATTCCATCAGAGATACTGATGTTTTATTTTATGCTTGTGTAGCTTAGCTCAGTGTGTTGCTGTAGCGCTGAAGAGTTTTACTTCCCATATTAGGTTGGTAAATGATCTTTTACTACTTCACTAGTGGCTGTATAAAAACACTTTTTTTTTCTGTTTTCCAGAAACTATGATGACTGAATGTGAAAGATATGCCCTGTAATGGGAACAAGTCTGAGTCGTGGGTGTGATTTTTGTGCTTGTATGTGAGGTTATCTTTCCTCTTTGCAAGGGTCTACTTGTAAGAGGTGGCAAGGTGACAGTCATGTTCTTCTGACTCTCTTTTGGTATTCACTTTTGGGGACCACCAAAGGTTTAAGTTGAAGAGTCTAAACTTCTTTTCACTGTGTTCTTTCGAGGCTTTTTCCTCAGATTTCTTGTACCCAGAGCAGAAAGCAGAGGCTTTTGTTCATGTGTTAATTGGGAACTAATGGACATTTCAAAGTGGTGTGTAGTCCATTAGGAGGTGCAGTGTTGTTCACTGCTCACTTTGGGTCCTTCCTGTCCTCTCCTTGACCCCTGGCACGATATATCCACTGGAATTAAAAAAAATCCACAACCCTCTGAGAGGATTTAAAGATGAGTTAGAAGATGTTAGTTTAGAGTTGGCATCAGTTGCCAGCAATTTTGGCACAGCTTGTGTGGCTGGTAGAGGTAGATAAACAGTTTTGTGGAAGTCACGTGAGTGTTTGTGGTCGGTGTTGTCAGTTAATAAGAATTCTCAAGAATATTGGTGTGTCTTTAGGTTTATGGTACCGTGATGCTATGAAGCATTTCCTAATTCTTAGTGTTTCTGAAAGTCCTTTGCTGTCTGCAGGCACAGGAGGTGTCTGTAACAGAGCAACGAAATACTTGTTTATGAAAGCTGTTGTGTGGAATGTGCAAGAGCTGGTGTTCTGTGTCATTAACCTGACATTTTAAGAGGCTCAGAGTCCTGCTGTCAAGTGTGTTTGTGACAGGTTTAATGTGGAAGACATGTTTGCATGCAGCTACAGAGTACTAGCACCGCTGAAAAATCAGAGTGGGTAGATGGTTTGGAGAATATTGTTAAAAGTCTCTAGAAAACTAAAGAACAACAGGTAACATTTTTTAATGCTAGAGGTTCTTACGAGAGTTATCTATTGAACAATAATTTTTTAACTTTTGTAAATAACGTGCTCGAGAGATGCATTTTGATATTGGTGCATCATTTTGTTTTCTAAGAAGGAAAGATATTTTGAAATGTGCTGTGTTATTTTCAGTTAACAATTTTATGTTCATTAGTATAGGATGTTAATAACAGAAGAATATGAAGCATAGTTGATTTGAACAGCTGATTACATTTGTGTCACTACAAAAGGCAGCCCAAAAGACTGCTCTTGAGGACTGCAGAGTGATGGCTTTCTGTCAGTGATGTGAGTATTGCTATTTAGTGCTGTGTCCTCCAGAAGGCTGTGGTTTGTCAGCCTGTGGTTTGTACCTACATGCACATTGGTACAGACACACGTACAGGGGAGAACCAGGTAAACAAAGGTAAGTGCCACCAGAAACTCAAAAAGCTGAATACAAAATTGATGCAGTAGAAAGAAGCACATAAAATGTTATTTTAAAATTGGTTTTGAAAAGTACTTTGGTCCTTATGCCTGTACTTTTCCTACTTCATCTACCTGTCGTGTTCCTGGAGTTTTTAGTTTTTTTTTTCTTCTTACAGTGTGTCACCAAGTTTACTACTCTTGGCTTATTCCTTCTCCCCAGATCCCCCATTATTTCCCTCCCAACCCCCAAAGAATTTAAGAACCTGTGTGCTAACCGTGTCTTTGCTCTGTTTAGTGCCTTGTCTTTTCACACTGTTGGTTCTGGAGGCCACCGCTCCTTGCAGTGCCTGTGGGGTCCCGTCCTGAGGATGTGTCAGAAATAAGTTATGCTTTCCGAAGTGTAATATTCTGTAGAACAGAATCTCTAGAAGAAAGGACTCTCTGGTGACAACTGTGGGGGGGAGGAAACCAGCAGTCACAGATGAGTCCAGACTAGGACAGGGGTGGCCTGTTATGCTGTGGGCTGGCAGTCAGGGGCTAAGAGGTGGTGTGGTAGAAATCGTGATGCTGGGAGGGCTTCTTTGGGTCCTCTGCATTTTGGGGCTTGAAGATGGATGGAAATATTGTTCATTCACTGCAAGTGTTTGAGTTTTGGGTTGTTTTTTTTTCCAGATCCCTTTTGGACTTACATGGGTGTTGCTAGAGGAAGCAAGGCCTTTGGCATTTTCAGACTGCACACAGTGTGGGCTTGGAGTATTTCTAGTTCTGGCCTTCAGTGCTGAGTGTCTTTGTTTTTGTTTCGCCTAATAAGGAGGAGGACCTCTCAATTTACTATCTGGTTATCTGTATGCCCTGCTAAGGGTGCAATTCCAGACATCAGTGAAGATACTTAAGGAGGATTGTCCAAGTCATAAGCAGGGATCCTCTAGGCAAAGAAGAGTTAGTGCTTGATGTACAGACAGCAGTAAACCAGAGAACAGTGCATGTTTGTGTGCCCAGTCTGTATGGGCACATGCAAGGGCAGCATCAAAATGTGAGGAGACACAGGAACGTAAGTCCTTTATTAACTAATGGATATCTACAAAACAAAATCCCCAGCAGGAAATAAGATTTGAAATGTAGAATCACAGAATGGTTTGAGTTGGAAGGGACCTTAAAGATCATCTTGTTCCAACCCTCTGCCCTGGGCAGGGGCACCTTCCACTAGACCAGTTTGCTCCAAGCCTCATCCAACCTGTCCTTGTACATTTCTGGGGACGGGGCATCCACAACTTCCTTTACAACTTCACAACATCTTTGCAACCATGTAACTTTACAGCTACCTCAGAGGATGTTGTAGGGAGGTGAAGGTCAGTCTCTTTTCCCAAGTAGCGAGCGATTGGATATTAGGAATAATTTCTTCACCAAAAGCATTATCTAGCACTGGAACAGGCTGCCCAGGGAAGTGGTGCAGTCACCATCCCTGGAGGTGTCTAAAAGACGTGCAGATGTGGCACTGGGTGTCATGGTTTAGTGGTGGGCTTGGCAGTGCTGGATTAAAGGTTGGGCTCACTCTCAAGGGTCTTCTCCAGCCTAAATGTTTCTATGATTTTATTCTGTCAGTTTTCTTATGCCAAGTTTGAGTGGGAGCACCGTGTGTAACATGACGTTAAGACTGAGCCATAATATCAGGAGGTGAAGAGCACTTGTCTACATCTGCTGAAATATTTGAAGTTATTTACTTGTAGTAATGACCTTAAGTGTGAAGAGGTCTGTGTGTGGAGAAGAGCTGTCTTGTTTTGATTTATTAGGGAATTTGTGATAAATGCTGACTGGAAAGTGAGTAGTAGTTTCTGAACCCCCTTGAGTGAAGAAGAACATTAGTTTGGCAGATTGTCAAGAGCAAATGGTACATTAATTTTTGGCACAAAACTTGCTAGCAAAAAAAGAGACTTACCTTTATGTTGCTAATAATAAAAATGAAGAGGGACCGATTATCTGTGCTTGGTAGGCTGAGATTTGATATCCGCATAAGATGGAGACAATGCTTTTGAAAAATGTCCTTTTATATTTTATTAAAAATAAAAAACCCATCTATAATATACTGATAATTTGCATCCAATTTCACAACTAACTTTAAATAAATTTTCTTATGTTTATAAGCTATTGCAAACTATGTGTAAATTATGGCAAAATTTCCAGTGTGTTTAAAGGAGTTACCACTATGGAGATGTGTATTAATCTGTGTAGAATAATGTGAGTCTTCATGCTAGTCCAGTTGTACTCCCCCAGTACTTCAGAAGTACGTTTTTACATCTACTACTACTGGTAGTAATGCAGGGAATAATATTTTTATTAAAAATGTTTATTTACACTTGAATTAGGGGATCTCTAGCTATGCCGAAACTTTTAGAAAGCTCAGCATAATGATCTAACTTTATCTTTTACCCAAGTAATAATAATAGCAACAATGTTTTGTTTAAGGAATTGTTGCTCTAAGTGGTAAGGTAGCAATTTTTAATATTCAAATGTGGTTCTGCACAAGTTCTTAGAGTCCAGCTAATACAAGTACATAACAATTGTTTATTTTCATATGGCAGTCTGTTTTGATAGCTGGTAATTTCTGCTTCCCTTGGGTGCTGTAAATAAGTCTGGTGTGTGAAGAGCTGCAGTGATTAAGAATAGCAGAAGAGTACTGCATAAAAAGGAAAGATTATTTAGTAGGAACAGAGTTCTTTAGTAAAATCAAGTTTTGCAATAATGTGAAGATGCAACTGAAAGAGTTAGAAGTAATGTTAAGACCACAATAAAGTTTTTTCCTCATCATTTCTCATCATGAGTGGATCATGAAGACTTGCAGCAGCTCTGTATCTGTTGAAGCTGAATGCACGTATGGGGTGCTGTCAAAATTTCCATCACTGCCAATATGCTGGATTACAACTGATTTTATATTTGATTTGCTATTCACCACAAAATGGCAAAAGTCCCTATCTAGCTCTACATTTTAAATAAAGAACTCCTCTCTCCGTATTTTTTTCTCCTTTAGTCCATTTTGCTTAACTTAAAACCTTCACCATTCATTTCCTTGGGTGAGAAATCCTGCGAGTCAAGCACCGACTGGGGATTTGGAACAATTGGGTGCTATTTGCAAGTGCGTCACACGGCTGCTGTGTGCGTTAGACACGTTTGGTTATCATGGTGTGTTTTCACCAGGGCGTTGGGGATGAGGCACTTCTTCTCTCTTTGGTGACTTTGAGAGGTAAACTTTTCTTGTGTTTGTGTCCTTGAACAAGTATAATGTCAACTGCCATCCCTGGAGGGATTTAAAAGCCGTGTAGATGTGGCACTTGGGGATATGCTTTAGTGATGGGCTTGGCAGTGCTGGAGGAACAGCTGGACCCAATGACCCTAGAGGCCTTTTCCAACCTTAATGATTCTAAGTTTCTGTGCTGCTTTAGGATAAATGCAAGCACTTAATTGAAAAATACTTTGTAACAACTCTGGGTAGTCGAAATGGATAGCAAATAACTTTTTATGTGCTTTATATTAGAATGGAGAAAAGGTAAATGTGTTTTAAGTGGCCCCATTAAAAAAGATCCATTTAAGCTACTGCATATAATCCTTCCAGCTGATGCACAGACTCACTTTGCCTACTGGCTTTTATTGAAAGTAAATCTCCTTTATTGCATTAAAAAAATAGAGAAATTATTCTTAAAAAGTAGGTAAAGGCAGACTGCAGTACAGCACCTCAAGTATTTTTAAAGTATCATATTAAAAGATGAAAAACTTAGACTCTTTAGAGTATTCTTGTCATGGGAATAGAAATTTGAATGATTAACCCCTTTCTATTTATAGCTGTTTTCTCTGAGTTACAATTTCTGTTCCAGTTAACTTCCAGGTAAATTTTATGAGAAGGCAAAGCAATTCTTGCCTCAATCTATCTCTGCAGCTAACTAATCATTTTAGTATCCTCAAGTTACTTTTTAAATGTGAATTTCAGAAATCACATCTGTATTTTCAGGTATATTTCTAATTTAATAACTTGTCTGCTTTTATTGTATGCAACTACAGGATTTAAAGAGGCCTCTTCAGCATTTGGTGGCTCTTTTTGCCTTGCCAATTTTAAAAATACTTCAATATTTAAAATGCTTAAGGCTGATCTTCTGGGGTCATTGGCTCAAGACAGTGAGGTGGAGGCTGTGTGTGCTATACTGCTAAATCTCAAGTCAGCCAGACAATATATATCAATTACTATGAAAGTCTTCCACCCTCTTCATGCTGTAAATTACTTCTTCATTGTTGATTTAATGGGGACTTGATGGCCAGGACAGTAACATGCTACTTTTTGGGTGTTTTTTTTATCTCTATTTGTGGAGTAAGCGAGGGCTTCTACCTGTGTAATGGCAGCTTCCTGAGAAAGAGGCAGTGTGGGTGGTTAGACCCCTTGCATAAGAAGGATTCTTCAGAAACAGCAGCATTCCTGAAACCTTCAGCTCAAATGTCTACATTTTGGTGATTAACAGGCCCAGGTAACCTGAAGAAAGATTTTATTTTTTTTTTGGGATGCAGTGACAAAGGAAATGGTTTGTTATTTAATTTTCTGTTGCTTTGTGATGAACTTCTTTCCTGTGATTTACTGATGAGAAGTGAAATAGGATTCTAGAGGGGCTTTGTTTTCTTTCTGACTTATCATGGGACAGAATCTGAAAGGAGTTAAAGCAAATATTTTCTGAGTCTTTCCTCAGTAAGTCACTCCTCTGCTGTCAAGTGAGGTGTTGAGAAATTTTTATCTTGGTCAAGCCGTTACTGTTTGTGTGAAAACTGAAAAGCCTTTGTTTTTGTTTGCAAGTCACTTTTTTGGTCTCTGATTTTATGGCCTGTTTTAGGGATTGCTTTCTCAAGTATAGATGGTGCTGTTCCAGCAGTTCTCCCATGTGCCTGGGTTTACATCCCTGGTATGCTACTACTGCTGTTGTTTGGAGATGAAGCAACATGCTGTGGTTGCAGGATGTGGTTCTGATGTAGTGAAGTCTTTGCTGAAGGAAAGTCTCTCAAGTGACTGGCTCTGGGAAAAGGGGGAGCTCACACTCATTTATCAGGGAGAAAGAGGCATTTTAGGTGCCTATTGCCAGAAACTGGTGTAAATATTGATCTGATAAGTTAGTGGTAACAGGAGGATAAATCTATTCTCCAGAATGCTGCCTCTCAATCCTTCCACACCTTGTCCCTGAAAATGTCAGAGAATACATAATTTTCAGTCCAACCTTTGTCTTCTTTAGTCTTGTGGTTTTGAGATGTTACACAGAAATTAAGAGGGTTGCATTTTATTCTTTCCATCTTGCTCTTCACGGTTCGTGTCAGTGCCAGGGATTGCTTTGCAATTTGATCCTATTGGATATAGATTTATTCTTGATCCGGTTAGAGCACTCCTACTCACCGTAGCATCTATGGTGCTAGAGGTAGGAAGTCATTCCCCCATATTAGAAACCTGCCAAGCAGGTTGCTATCTTTATGGAAGAAGCCTATTCTTAAAGGATTTCTGTGCTCTGCCAGTGCTGCTCTCACACAGGGTCATGGTGGTGCTGCTTTGTGTGGAATTCTCTGACGTGAATAAATGTGGCAGCACCCTGCAAGGCACTTAGGGCAAGTTACAGCTCTGGCACCGCTAAGGCTCTGCTCTTCCTCAGAACATGCAAGTGGATTTCTCACTGCAACGTTCCTGACACAGCAACATCTTTGACTTCTGTCAGAAATAAGCCTTAAAGTAGAACAGGTAGGTAGTTAATGCACTGAAACCCTTCGTCAATGAAGGAAGCCAAAAAATGCCACACAGTCTCAATCAGTGTGCTGAGCATTGCAGCTGATGAAAATAGATGGTTTGGGGTTGGTTGGTTTGTTTTTACGTCAAGTGTTCTGTAATTTTAGCTGCCCTGTCTAAAAGCAGTGTAAAATATGTGAATACTGTTTATATCTGACTTACAGATTGGAATTGTTGATTTTATGAGAAAAGGGTTGTCTTTTAGTGGTGTGTGGTTTTTTATTTTGTTGGGGTTTTTTGTTTGTGGGGTTTTTTTTGTTTGTTTGTTTTTTAATCAAGCTCTCTCCTGCTTCGAGCCTAGGATTAGTGCAAATTTGGGGTTCTTAAATTATGTAGAAAGAATGGCGAGTAGGGAGCAAACACAAATGAAGATGCGCAGTGTTTCATTATATGAAAGAGCTTAATAGATTTGCTTCTGAGTGTTGGATATAGCTGGAGGTAAACTGCATTTGTTAGATGCTTGAATTTTTCCCTCTTCAGCATAAGAAATACTCTTAGTGATTACTTGTGGTTTCAGGTAGTATTTACTGTGTACATGATGTTAGTGATGGAATACTGTTGATGTTTGTCGTGTGTAATATTTGGAATGAAACAGCAGGTTGAACTGCAGCAGCATGTCTTTGGAATACATTTAGATAGACACTGTTGTGCTGGTTCATAGTCTCTTGCAACCCACACTTTGGGGTTTATTTTAATCATAAAGAATGAAGCCTTTTGAGTGATACCTGGAGTAGAGTGGGCAGTTGTTTCACAATACGGCTTATAATAATTTAATTACTGAAAAATTGTTCAGTTTTACTTTTTAACTCTACTACAGTGTTCTCACTTATAGAAATTTAAATATGAGCACAACAAAAAGCAGAATTTGGGAACTAAGTAGACATAAATTTTCCATATTAGCCATTTAACAGAACATAAATAGGAAGTGAAACATCAGCATATGAAAGTAGTGAAGAAAATAGACTACACAGAAGAGATCACAAGGAACAGAAATTGTGAGTAGTCCTACTAATAATGTTTCAAGTAACTAAGTAATTGTAATAAGATCTTTGCAGAGCCAGGTTGAAGATTCACTGTTTTATTTCTCTGTTTAAAGTGCAGGTAAATATTTATTCATTTAGTAACTCTTGGGTGGAACTAGTAGAGTTTTTTTTGTGTTTTTACATCTGACACACTAGTGAGTAGAGAATGCATCAGCTTTAAGGGCTGTGTTCAGTTGTCCCTGAATTCTGAGGAAATCCTGGGTCGAAGAGACCTGAGCACTATGAGTCTTTCAGAGTTTAAGACAACTGGAGAGAAATCAGGGAGAAGGACTTGATAAACTTTAGAATGCCTGAAAATGGCCTTGAGCTCATTAAATGAATATAAGATTTCTGTATGAGAAATGATGGTGTGGGGGTGATTTGTGTTGTGTGTTATGCCCAGTAATTGACTAGATTCAGAGATATGGTTCAAAACAAAAGCGTGGGGCATAATTGTCTTGTGATAGAGAACTGAAGAACCAGTGCTTCACTGATATCCCACAGGTACAAGCATTGCTGTGCTGCTGGCAATTAATGCCCCCCTCCTCAAGATTTCTGTTTCCAAATACGTCTTTAGAGGTAATGTGAATCTGTGCAGAATCAAGTATCTTATTCCTGCTTGCAGTCTATTTTGGTGCAGGGTGGTGGATTTCTTTGCACCTGCCTGAACTTCTGCTCAGTGGTTGGGTTAGCTCAGCCCCCAGCCTTGGAGCTTCACACCACGCGTCTGTGCTGTAAGTACGCATTTCTTGGAAGAGGGGCACGGCTTCTCGTTCTGCGCTTCTGTAAGCCAGATGTAGTGAACCAGATTTAGAAAAGCTGCAACACTGGATTTGAGATGAAAGTGATCTGTGGGCCCTGGGAGGAGCTACATCTTCACATGGATGAGTCTGTTCAGTCTGAACTTTAGTTTCTTTGTCACCAGCTTTGGAGCTACTGAACCAGCTGGGTAATCACTTGTGCCCCACGCTGGATCGGAACTGGAAATGAGCTGGAAAGGGTTGCTCACTTGACTCCGTGTTTATGCAGCAATATAAAGCAAATCTAAGCGCTTGTTTGTGAGTCATCTGAAATCATAACAACACTGCTGTTTTTATAAAATGGTCACGTGCAGCCTAGAACTTTGTGCTTTTTGAACTGCAGGGTACTCTCAGACCCAGTACGTTTTCCAGCCCAGAACCTCTCCTGGGATTTTTCCTTATTCTGCAGTTGTCATCAGAAGTTATGAGCACTGGCAGCAAGCCCTTTCCAATGCTGAAGGCATTTCCAGGATTTCCCACTAGCAGAGACCTTGCCAGTCTTGATCTCAGTACACTGCTCCCAAATGAGAGAATGACTGGCTGCCAGGCAGAATGGAAGAGGAAAATTTGTCATCTACTAGTCTTTTTGTTAAGCTTCATTAACACTGATGTGTTCCCCTTCTGCTTCTCTCAGAGGTATTTCTTTTGAAGCTGGCAGAGCTGGAGAAAAACAGTTGAATCACTCTGGGAAAATAAAAATAAATTATTTTTGTTCAGGTTTCTGTTTATTGATCCTAAATCATGCAGGTGATTTCTTGCCATCTGGAAGTATCTGTTCTTTGCTCCTTTTGTTTAAGGTCCTTCATTTGCCAGTGCCAGCAAGAGCCCACAGTCCTTTGCTTTTATGTTAGCTTTATTGTAAAGATAAAAGATTGTCATTTGCCTTACAACTTCAATGGTATGGAGTTCTAAGGTGCAGTTAGTAGGAGGGTGTCCGGGTTACTTAACCCTGAGCACGATCATAACTGTGAAAGGGGCACACACCCCACCCCCTCAAATGAATTCAAGTGTCAGTAACTGGCACCCTGTTAGAATCACAGAATGAATTGGAGTCAACTGGAAATGTCCTTTGAGATCATCAAGTCCAACCCATGGCTGAACATCGCTATGTCAACGAGACCGGGGCACTGAGTGCCACGTTCAGCCTTTCCTCAAACACCTCCAGGGACGGTGACTCCACCCCCTCCCTGGGCAGCTTATTCCAATGCTTGATCACCCTTTGTGTGAAGAAATTCCTCCTGATATCCAACCTAAACCTGCCCTGGTGCAGCCTGAGACTAAAAGCAGTATTTCCAAAATAAAGAGTTGGTGAAAACTTTGCAAGATGTTAGAACTGCAGTTCTAAACTGAAAGGAACTCAGCAGCACGTGTAACCAAGTAAAGAAGAAAGATTTATTGTAAAGCATATTAGTGTGTGATTGTGTGAGTAGAAATTGGTTTTATACAAGCCTGTTGGACACTGAAGGGGATTTCAGAGGTGAGCCATGGCTTTGTGAGTCTGGCTGTCTGGGAAGAGGGAACAAGCCTTCCTTACAGGGTGATTCAGAGTAGGTGAGTACAGAGCTCCTGCTCTGAATCACCCACTGAATAAGTGTAATTATGATACTGAGTTCGTCTTAATGAAGATACGTGACTGAATTTAGGTTCAAATCATGTTTCTAACTGTTACCCATTTAACTTAAAGAATAACACTGACCCATATGTTTAGTTATTCAAGAAAACGCTTTGTGGTCTGTTTTGTCCGTCTTCAGGAACAAGGAAGGCTGTAAACTGATTTTTAGTTCTCCTTTTTGAACTCATTTGGCTTACAACTTGGTGGTCTGCAATTTCTGTCTCTACCTTGTTTGTTTCTGTGGCTATTCTTGAGTGACAAGAGCTTGTAGCTCTATGCCTGTTTTCTTCTGGTTGACAGATTTTGTACGAGATAGGCGGGTTTCACATTTCAGAGAAGGTTGACACTTTTTTTTTTTTTTGAAGGATATTATGGTTTTTTGACCAACCACCAAGACCTGTGAAAGCAGAACACAAATAAGAATGCTGCTGTGTGTGTAACAGTATGCTGTCCGTGGTCAGTAAGATATTTTGTCCAAAGATATTACTGCAGAAATAAGTGCTACCTTTAAAAGGTCAAAACTGATCTGTGCTGTTGAGGAGTCTCTGGGCACTGCATGATTAGGATGGTTGTCATGTACAGTTCTACTGTTTGGGTCAGTCTGAACACAACACTGTGTAATATATAAGGAATGTGGTTTTTTTTCAGATCTAGGCTTTGACTCACATTTTCAAATTTGCACTCAGATATACAGTATGGGAAGCTGGAGGTTGCTGTGATTTAGGCAGATGGGCACTGCTGCAAGTTTGTCTTTTTTTCACTGCGTTTAATTACTCATAGTGAATGTTCTTGAAGAATTTTGTGCCTATGGTTGAAAGTTAAGGTTAAGGAGACTGAGTTGATTTATATTTTTCAGTATTTTTTAAATTTGAAGATATTTGGTGTATTTACTGATGGTTAATCCTTTTCTTGTCTCAGACTTGGTGAAATGGTGAGTTTTTTCATTGCCAGTTGGATGCTATATTATCTTGACACTCACTTGTCCAATCTCCAGTGCTATTGAGAGCAGGAAATGCTCGACAGCTTTGAGGCAGCCAGAGGTGTGAATCCAAAGCCATGAAATACCCTAATTGTGCCCTTCTCTGTGTGTCAGTTTCCTAAACATCTGCTAGAGCTCTCCTGATGTCCTCAGTGCGTTCTTCCAGAGCCAGAGATTTATTTGCAGAGAGGAAGATACTCAAGAAACTGCTATGTCATGTCATTCAACCCACTCAGAGTTCCTTATCCGAAAGAAACCCAGAGTATCCTCTCCAGCACATGATTCTTTGTGTACTCTGGCAGAATTCACAGAGCAGTCTGATGGGTCTGCAAATTGTTATGGAGTAGAAGACCGTAGGGCCACAATTAGCCTAGTCATTTCTATGTGATATCTTACATGGCTTAATTTTTTCATTTTTCCCCCTTTTTCTCTGTCTTTGTGAGTGACTTGTTTCATTGGCTTGTAATTTCTTCTCTTTAACATTAGATGCCACATGGGAGTTTTAGGCAAAAATTTCTTGTAGATTTTCCCCTTTCTTTACTTGTGGTACAAATTTTTTTTGTTTTACATTCATAAGTGTTTCTGAGGATATAGAGAAGCATAGAGGGTAGGTGGACAACCGTAGAAAGTTCCACTGTGTTGTCACAGGCATTTTGATTGCCACCACACAATTTGACCATTCCTGAATTACTTCATAAGATTGATAATGTTTTAGAAAAAAAACACCTTTCTTAACCCCTCTTCTGCTGGTCTGAAAAATAAGGAAGGTTGGTTAGCAAGGAAAATAAAGCTGCACAGCCATCCTCTAATGAAGGATTTGTTTCTTGTTCTTGAATATCGTAGTGGGCAATTTGTCTGTATATATCAGGAATGTTTTAAGCGTTGGAGGACTGGGTGTTCCCTTACAGTCGGTTGTAGAGGACCTGCAGGAAGCCTGTTGGCGATGCCATGTGTGAACTGCAGTGCAGATACGAAGTGCTGTGGAAAGAGGAGAAACAGGACTGGGAGCTGCAGGGGAGCGATCAGAAATCTAGCAAGAGACTGGGGAGAGCACAGGAACTGTGACAGGAGCTGTTACAGTGAATGTACTGGTTTGTTAAAGGTGTATGATTTATGGACCTTAGGTATTTTCTCGGCTCCCCACCAGCTGATTGTCATCAGGTGTTAGCCAGAGACCTCTGGAAAGTCGGGATGTTCAATTCAGTTAAAACAGTATCCTGCTCCTGCCACAGGGTGTGGTACTTCAGTCCTACACTGTGTCCCCTATTTGAGGGGCCACACATCATGCAAGATTGCTTCCTCAGGTGGAAGTTCTGAAAGTAATGACTCCAAGCTGTAATGTGATGCATTCCACACTCCTCCCAAGCTCCTGCTGGTTGACCAGGAGCTTTTGATTCTGACTTTTCTGATTCCACAAACACAAATATTGACATGGCTGTAAAATGTGAATTCCAGGCTGGTACTTCATTGTTCCTTTGTCCTTGAAATTTCTAAATCACCTAGGATTACCTTCACTTTTCTCTAGCCTTTCTTTTCGCCTCTTGCCTGCTGTAGGCTCTTAGACTTTAACCATGAGAAGTTTCTGAACTAGTTCATACCTTGGTAAGCAAATCAAATACCTCGACTTTGTGTGTGGATTGGCTTTTTGCACACGGGGTGAAGAATCTATATCAGAACAACACCTTTATGCACCATAAGGTTGTTTTCAAAAGGTCGTGTGTGGAGCAGCAGCTTAATCTTTTTCAGACTTAAGCAGGTGGGGCAGCAACTATTCCTACCTCAAAGCCACTGGAGAATCTAAGTTGGCTCAGAGTGCTCTGCGTGCCAGTTCCTAGAGGAGTTTCCGTGTGGGCCAGGGGCACTGACAGCCCTCACTCCTGGTCACTGGGCTGAGCTCTTACAAGCACAGCGGGGCCTGCTCAGTGTGGTTTAGAGAAATAATTGTTGACGGGGAGAGGAGCGTAGCTACGTGCCTTGTGCTTTGTGGCTTGGCCTGCAAACCTGGAGATAATATCAGTGCAAACTGATAGTACTGCTCTGTGCTCAAGGGGGGTTGAAATAGTTTTTGTTTATTTCTCTTTGCTGAGAGACTGATTTGCAGGGTGATGCCTTGGCTCTGTGGAAATACTTTGTCCTCTACATCTGCAGGGTGTTGCTCAGAGGAGACCTATTGAACCTTTCTTGGGCCGTTTCACGAGCTGAAATATGAATAGGAGGATGGGATCACTTGTGTCTTCAACTCAAATTCTCCTCAGTAGAACTACAGATTACATTACACTCTTAAAAAAACCCCAAACACAACAAAAAGCAAACCAAAATCAGTTTGCAGCCAGGGTAAAAGAAAATGTGGTGAGGAGAATGAAGGCAACCCTCTTGCTTTTTTTTTTGTCTTTAAGGACAACAAATGTCTGTTGATCTGATCCAAATTGAGTGTACAAAAATTTTAAAATATTTGTAGTAGTTAAATATGTTTTTGGCTAATTTATCCTTATAATACCTATATTATTAGAATAAATGGCATATTCTAATCATAATTTCTTTTCCTTTTTTTCTTTCTGGTAGCAGAAGGTTTGCAGTTTTGACATTCATTTAATTCTTAGATTGTGTAATGGGACTGTGGTGCTGTAGTATTTGAAGACAATGAAAATGTGTGATTAATTAGGTATTTCTGCATAAAGGGTTGATGTAGCTTATAAGCCAACTATAAATTGCTGATTTTCTCATTTGCTCACTTACATTATGTTGTGTTTTGCTTTTCTAGGTCACCTTTAGGTCACCTCGTGGAATCTTACGAAGAAACAAGGCAATAGTAGGAAAATGATGTTTAATAGAAGTAGCTTCGCTACCCAGTCAGACTGAAACGGGAAAGGTTCTTTGGAGTGAGTATTACAGGGTGGGGTTTTTTGGGGGATGGGTTTTTTTTGTTGGGGGGAGATTGGTTGGTTGGGTTTTTTTTCCTTCTATAACGTCAGTATGGTTATTAGGCTATTATTGGAATTAATTTTGTAACAGTTGTATTAAAAAATAAATCAGTGACTCCACACTCATTGCAGTTGATCAGCTGGTAATGGGCTCTTACGGATTCCTATTGAAGCAACTTCCATTTTAAAATCAGTTGTATCTTGTGAAATTTAGATGGGCTTCAGATTTTTCTCCTGGCTGCTGTGTATTCTGGCTATGGTTTTGAGCAGGGAGTGGTCTAGATTAGATGTAATTACATATAAACCCCTATTTGCTGGCAAAAGTTAAAGCCCAGCTTGTATCTTCCAGGGAATTTGAAAATACAATTTTTTTTGGTCTCTAACTTGTTGCTCCTGACACTTTCTGACTAATTGATATTTTGGTTGTCAGTATTTTAATATTTGTCCTGTGCTGCAGTTCCATTGTAATTGCATTAGTCTTCAATTTTTGGGTCTCAGATACAGTTTCTAGTTAACTTGTAGATTTTGTGAATTTTGGGCTGAGACAAGGGTCTCATTTATAATAAAAGAAGCCTTGCAACCTAACACAGGGTCTGGAGATTACTCCTCTTGCTACTAGATGCCTGAACATTTATATACTGATACGGTATAATTCTTAATTTCTGCCTGCTTCACATGCTTGAGATAGGAAAAGGAATCATTCTTCTGTGAGTTTGTTTGCATCAGGTTGTAAAATCTTCAAAAATATTCTTGTGGAGGTTGGAAACTGGGGAAAAAACTGCATATATCTGCTGCAGATTTCACTCATGCTGTGTGGTTCTGTGAATGTGATTCAGGAGTAACTGGAAATACATTCAAATGCATAGTTGGGAATTTAAAAATACCTGGCCACTAGAACTGGAAGGGGGTGAAAAATGCTTTTAGTTCACAAGACGTGTATTTTGGCATTTTGCTTTATTACTAAGAGGAAATGACTCCTCTGAGCTTCTTCTTTAAAAACGGATGTGTACATGGAGTCAAAATTTGGGTAGAAAAATGTCTGTAAAACCTACTAAGATGAGCTAAACTTTTCATCCTCAGTGTTTTTTCCAGTGTTTTTTTTAACTGGCAGAATAACACATTTGGATTGATAACTTTTCCTGCCTTAAAAAAACCAACCCTATACGATTCAATTAAATGCGGATTTAAAGCAGTTGATGTGTGTCAGTTCCCTTTCTGTCAGTACTTGAAACAAACGCTGCAGTTTTTAGTCAGCACATTTAAATTTGCAGCAGTTCCTGATCTAGGCCAGATGTCAAGTGGCTGGTAAAGACACCCATGAAAGGTTCTTGCAGTACCTGATATTTGAATTCTGACCTCTGCAGTTTTCAGGAATTGTGTTGTGTGGAGTTATTTTAATTTCACTGACTAACTGGACAACACAGTAAAAATTCAGGCACCTGTCAGAATATCCAAATAAAATAATAGCTATTTGCTGCCTAAACACTTAGTTTGACAAGTTAGTTCTTGGCTCTGGTAATCAGGTTACCAAAATGGTCAATAAAGTTGAAAGTGAGCTCTCCAGTCAAATGAAATGAAGAATGTCCACTGGAGACAGCTTTAGTCATTTTAAATGGCTGTATTCAGGCTTATGCCAGGCACAGAACTTGCTCAGGTGTTCAGCAGCCAGTAAACTTGTGCTTCCTGCCTTCCCCTTCATTTTTATTTTTTTAAGAGACTGATAATTCAGATATTAGAACCTAAAACTGATTCTAATTTGTCCTTTTTGGAGGAAATGTTTTGGAACCCCTTGTGTTTGTTTTGAGTTGGACACTTGTGTATGCTTGTATGGATTTCAATCATCACAAAGTATTTTCAATTGGAATTTTTCATTAAAGTACTAAAAACATTGAAATGAAGTCTGAGTAACATCTCTATTTGCAGATAAAAGCCAGGTGGTGTTGTCATGAAGTCTTAAAAGCAGATGCTGAACCTCACAGCTGGGAAAAAGTAACCCCAGGCCCCAGTCAGCTGCTGAAGGCTCCAAGGGTAGCAGCATTTTTGGGAGACTGTGGAGCCTCTGTCCACGAAGACTTTCAAAATTACCTGTGCAAACTCTTAAGCAACGTGCTTAACTTCAGTGTGGAAACTAATCTTGGGACCAGCTGCCTCCCAGAGGTCCCTCCCAACATAAATTAGTCTGTGATTCTTAGATAATCTTAGTTATTTTTGGTCTAGTGAGGAAGCATGTAAAGTGCTTTTTAATTTTTTTATTTATTTATTTTTTTTTCCCTTAAAGGGCATCTTTCTGTCTTTTAGGATCCGTGGCATTTCTGAGACTTAAGCACAGTCTGCTTATGTGGTTGTTCTGTGTGACCCCTTTGTAGGAGAAGATTTTGCTCCTCATTAATTTTCCACAGATTTTAATTATTTCACTGTTTTACCTCTCTTTCTAGATATGTACAATCTGTCTGCTGAAGAATAATTCTCTTTCCTGGAGGTTTTGATTGAAATGTCAGAAATAATTGAAAAGTGAATCTTTTAGTCCCTGTGTGAAGAGGTGTCTATATTTAGGAAATCCTCAATTTCTGGTTTTAACTATTTTTATAGTAGGAAGTAACCTAGCTCATAATTTAGAAATGTAACATTTTAGTAGCTGAAGGAAAGGGTTAGGGAGTCACCTGGTGAGATCTGATGGTCTAGATCCAATTGTACAATTCAAAGCGAGAGCAAATATTAACAGTTTATATTTTTAAATGGCATGTAAGTGGAATGTTTGTGTTTACAGTGGAACAAGAAATTACTGGGAGTGGTGGAACAGGCAAGAAAATACTGGAGAGCAGAACTAATACTGGTTTAATATTTCTTAGTTTTGTTGTTAGACTATGAAGAATTCTCATACAGTTCGTGGTTAGCAATGCGGGGGACAAGGACCCTCCAGTTTCCTTGGGACAGTAAATCAGTAGAAGCACAACTCCAGATTATTAATGCACCTCTTCATATTCATAATGGAGACATTACAAAGTTGTTTGAATAATAGCTTGGGCTGCTAAAAAGCCAGGCCTTTAGGCTGTAGTTTTGCCTACATTTTTTTATAATGAGCTTAAGAGCTGAGAAGTGGCAAACCAGCCCTGAGGCTGGAAGGAACCACCACTACCACTCCTCTTGCTGCTGTTTGCACCTTCCCTTTGCTGGCACAAGCAGTTATGCAGCTTGGTAGGAAACTCTCTGACTCACCTGTGTTAAAATGACATCTTTATTCTGGGTTACCGTTCAGCTCCTTTCCCATTCAGTCTGACTGTCCAGTCCCTGTTCTTCCCCTGTGCCACCTCCATTCACCTCTTATGTTAAGACTGATTTTTGTTTGTTTGTTTAAAATATCCGTGTAAGCATTCCATGATTTAAATGTTTAGTGTAGCATTAGAACTCAACATACCCTAATATGTCATTCTGATCTTCCTCTAGCACAGAAAGTATCTACAGTGATCTGCAGTGTCAAAAATGAGTTGTCCGGGTTGTGAACTATCCTGGTCTAACCTTTCCCCAAATCTTTAGTCCCAGCTCGCTGTCCTGCAGTGTTCTATACAGAATGTATTGGTCCTCATATCAGGGCCTGCTCTGTCTGGTGCTCTTTAAAACTTTCAGAAATGTCTGAGAGCTGGTTAGACAATTCCCTAAAGCTGAATCTGCCCCATATGTTCTCCCAGCTCAACTGACATAGAAAACTGAATTATTTGCCTGGGCTTTTTGTTTCATTTGAGGTTTTTTCCTTCTTATCTCCCTGACTTTCTTGGTTAAGGTGTCAAGTGAACTGTTACTCATATGACAGTGCTTTTCTAATCCACTGTTTTCTTCCACTTCTTTATATTCCCTCCCATTTTGCCCATGCAGAGCTGCATTCCAGTGAGCTGAAAGATGTTTTCTCGCAGTGGCCCCAGCTTAGGTGATTTCAAGATTGAGCAGAAATTGGTTGTGAATTAACTGTGAGAAGCTGTTATGTTGCTGTTGCATTTTTGTTATTATGAATTATGTGCTGCCAATGAATTGTCAGAAGTCTGTCAGAAGCCTGGGACTCACGTTTTATTCACTTGTTTAGTTCATCATGAATATTCTTTGGAGGAAGCAGAAAATGAGTTTACTTGCTTGAGTATAAAGTAACGAGGAGTAAGAATGTCCTTTTATCCTCATTGTTCAAACCAGTTCTGATGAATCTTCAGAGTCTGGCATACTGTTTTTAATTTTAATGTTGTCCTCTACCTGTAGACTTTTTTTCCAGAAAAAAAAATTCTGAAGACAATGATCTCATGTGTAGCTGGTTTTAAAACTATGCTTGCATTGAATCATAGAATCATTTCCATGAGAAGGGGTGACTAGAGGTAGTCTAACCATCTGTTCAAATCAAGTTGCTTAGAATTAGATTAAATTTTAGTTTGAAACCAGTTAATATGTCTGCATTTTTTTTCATATCTCTGAGTCCTGTAGAAGGCAATTGCAAATTCAGGTACTCAGCATTTCTTGAAAGCTGGGCCACTTTTATTTGGAGCCATTAATATCTGAGTAGAAACTTCATTCATTGTGGCTTTAAAGTCTTGACTTCAGTGCCTACTAGGCATAACAGAGCTACAGGAGATGAACAGGCAAAATAATCAGGGATCATGGAAAATATCCCAAATCTTATTAAATTCTTTTTATTTGTGAATAATTTGCTATATTTCATGAGGAGAATCAAGTTCAGATTCTCTCACAGCTGAGAGACCACTCTTGGTACCAGTCTGAGCACTGTGAGGGAATGAGGCCTTTAAATAAGGCCTTTCATGTTTTCTATACGTAGATATTTTTAGAAAACTAGATGGTGATACTTTTATTCTGTTTTTTGGAGCAATCCTGATGAAATGGACACTTAATTTTCCATTCCATGGGGCCAGCTTATGTGGCAGTTTAACTAAACTGCTGGGAAATATTTATAGTACCACATGATCTTTAAAAATAACTTCCCAGGCTACTTTGGAGATGTCTTGAATTCTTAAAATCTTTGCTGTTGTAGATAAATGACCATGACATTTGTGGGGTGGAAAAATCTTAGCTTTGCTGACTTAGTAATTTGTATTTATCATCGATTGATTGTGTTTAGATTTGTAAGCAGTTTATGTGGACATTCACCTGTGCAGCTCTAAAAGGCCAGAACCTTGACAGGGTTCATTCTTTGGAGCTAAGTAGGAATTTCAGTGGCGTGGCATGTAGTAAAAGAGGATAAACTTTAATTGTCAGTGCACTGGATGCTTTACCAGAGGGTCACTGTTGGTCCTGGGTGAACCGTGAGGGACAGTGAACAGAAGATACATTCTCAGTAGCACATGCATTGCTTAGCAAAAGTGTTCTTGTCACCTTAAACCTTTAAGCTTGGCTGCAGTTCCAGCCTGGAGCCTGATTTCATCCCTGTGACTGCTGCCAGAGGGTGAGGACTGTGTTCTCACCCCACCCTTGTGTCACACACCGTGCCCGCCTGTCCCAGGGGGAGGCGGGCCCTGGGCTGATGGAAAACCCACGGTGTTGGTTTGTGGTGTTTTCCCATTGTGTGCCTTGGGCGGGGAGAGGGGATGGCCGGGAAAGGGAAAAGCTTAACAGCACTGCCCTTGGCCCCTTGGCCGTGGGCTGCCCTCAGAGTCAGCTGTGGGTAAGGTGGCACCACAGTGACTTAGCAGAGTCCAGCTGGTGTCTGAGGGGATCCTGTTGGAATCACTGTAAATGTAGTTGGAATCCTGGGAATTCATTATTTTAGGAATGCAAGAGGATGTAGTTCTGTGAAGCTTTGAACTGGCATGCTGATCTAATCCATGTATTTGACTTCAAAGTTTTCAAAAGATATCAGATTTTTTTTCAAATTTTCCTTTAATTTCTTTTTTTCCAAGGCCTTCTCAGTTTCTCAGGACACAAACCTTCCTGTATGTTCTGATTCCTTTCCCATCTTCCTGCTAGCTTCTCCCTTGTTTGTGCTCAGATATTTCATTTATAGCTTGCTCATCTTTTGGTAGCACCAGATGTTTACGTAGTTAGAAAAACGCTTACAATGATTACATTGTGGAAGTGCTTAGTGTTTCTCCTACTTAGACTACGTGATGTGCTGCTGCTGTTTCCTACAAAATCACTGTGGTCAGATTGTCATCTAGTCTGCTCTGGACAGTAAGATACTGTTTAAACACTGCTCTTGTGTGTCTGGATAGGCTGGCCCTTTTCACTACTGCAAGACTTTTTTTTTTTTTTTTGCTCCTTGACTGCCACATGACAGAGCAGGCAGTAGATAAAGAGCTGTATTGAACACAGTGATGGTCATCTTGAATGTGATGCTCGACAGTTGTATCAACTTTGACATAAAGCAACAATCTGGATAAGCAGAGAGCTCTTAGTTTTCGCACAACCAGAACAAGCTATTTTCTGATGTTTGTCCTTTATGTAAATATTCACATTTTTAGTGAAAATTAAATCCAAGTTTATATTTAATCCAAAGAACTGTAGATACTTATATGCCCTTAAAGTACATCTGTGTTGGGAAGAGGTAATGCAAAAGAAACTTATTTCCTAAGGAAAATTACTTTTTAATACGCAAGCGATCCTCCCCCCTCAACTTTCTGCCATCTGTTTGGGATGATAGCGTGGTTATTCCATCCCGAGAGAGCTGTGACCACGTTTCGGGGGTGGGTGACATTACTTCAGAGGTACGATATCTCTTCTAGAGGCTTGTCTGAAGACAAGATTTTTTTTTGATTCTCAGGAGATTAAATGCTGTGAGAGATAACAGGGCATCAACATTTTCCTCTAACACTGTGTTATATGTGTGTTTATAATTACCAGCTTCTTTGCAGCTACTTTTATTTGTGTTTTATTAGTATTCTTCTTGGTTATGCTTCAGGATAGTGGATTGAATGTTGCATGGGTTTGATGTTGATGTTCTTTTAATAACAGAAAAATAGACCTCAAATGATGAGTGGTAGGGGATTTGTGGTGAGTTCAAAGTGAAGGACTTAATGATGTCGTGTGAATTTTCATAATCGGTGCATTCTTCAAAAATCTTGATTTCGGAAGAACTTATCTAACACAGATTAATCTTGACTGTTGATGACAATCCAAGTGGATTTGGCTTTTCCAACCTAGTTGATTCTGTGGTACTTTTTGATTCTAAGTCTTTTGCTGATACGATAGATTATTTTCAGAGGAAAGTTCATGGCACTGTTACTCCATGTCTGATGATTTTCAGTGCCCTCAGACAGGCTCTTTCTCTCTGAGCATGTTCTTGTGTAGCTCTTAATTTCAGGATAACCTTAGGAAGTCTCTCCTGTGCTCCTTTGTCTTTCATATCTTCTTGGTCTGTGCTGTTTTACGTCAGGTACTTGCACATCCTGGAGACAATTCCTTTACGTGTGCACATCAACTGCTTGGCACAGGTAAAATTGATTTCTCCAGCTCTTGCAGCAGTGGTGTGAAGCCTTTGCAGCAGGGTGGTCCTGGCCTCTCAGTGATGTCCTGAAGTAGTAGGTGTGATGGAACTGAGTTTGGCATAAACCACTCTTGTCTGCCTTCTCAGCAAAATGGGATCAGTGCCTGAGTGGGTGGCTCAGTAAGGGAACTCTTGCCTAGAGATGATAATTCCTCTAAAAGACCAGATGATACTATCCGACTGAGAAATCTTGTTGTAGGGCTTCTTGTTTGAGGACATTAAATAAGTAAATGTGAGTGTTAAATTTTCTTTTTCTTGTTCTGCAGGTGTCCTACTCATCTGTGTTTTGTTTCTTTCCCTTAGTCTGAGCAGCTCTTTCAGAACTGCTGGTATATTGAAATAAGAGTTGAGCAGGTTTGAGTTACAGAGTGTGTATGTGTGTGTGTATATATATGGATATGAATCTGAATTGCACAGGTTAAACTCTAGAGAAAATTTGCACTTTCCATGGGAAGGTTTGAATGCTGGCTATAAATGCCACATCCCTGTGACTTAGAAAAGCATTTTGTATTGGGCTTTCCTGCTATGAAATCCAAAGTCATTCGAGTAGCCAAGATTTGAGTGGCTGTTTTAATTACTTCCCTTTTTTTGTATGTGAAGTTGTTGTTACTGTGACAGGAGGCAAGAATAGCTATGAGGTTAACAGCCTGAAATAGCTTTTTATTATTATTTTAATTGTTGGTTTTTTTTCCTTTAGCTGGAAGTTGTTTAAAATGTCTCTGGTGTTGTTGCTCCCCATCCAGATGGCTTTTGTTTCAGTTCCTAGATGTGATATTGTTAATTAGTCACTGGGGCCACCACACATGTCACAGTTTGGGCCGTGACTCACTCTCACAGCCGCTGTGGGTTTGCCATTTCTCAGGATAAATACTGGTTCTTTCTTGACCCCCCTGATGTCACTGTTGGGTCAGACACAGGGTGCTGACTGTACAAGGCACGGACCTGCCTCCTTGAGGAAGGAAATATTAAGTAAGTGCCTGAAAGCAAGAATAGCTTCCCAGCATGCTCAGGCTGGCGTGATGGCTGTGCTTCCCTTTTTAATGGAAAAAGGAAATGGAATTTTAAAAGATTCTGATGTCTGTGTTGGAAGTTCATAATTATAGACAAGAATGTTGTGAAACTTTGTAATTCTCTGCCTTGTGGTGCCTGGGCTCCAGGGGATGGGGCAGCATTTTTAAGTCTTGCCTTTTTGAATGTTTTAAACTCTTGTTGATGCACTGAAGTGGTTTCACAATTGCAAATGTGGAAAACCATCTGAAAGAGGATGAAAATAAAAAAAATTGTATGCTGAATTAAAACAGAAATTAACTATGGGCTGAATAACTACATAGAACAGATTAATGATTTCCCTGCTGCTGTACCTGTTCAAGTAATGCTTTCTAATGGCAATACCACTTTATTTTACCCTGATGGGCACATAAAATAACTGAAAATATACTGTGTGTGCATCAAAGTATGAAAAATGTTTAATATTATTATTTTTCTTGGACTACTAATTTCAGTTACAACAGAACTGCAGCCAGGATTTCGTGGGTGGAAGGAACTGGATGGAGGAAAAGAAAAACAGTATCCCATTTGAATAGTAGCCTGTTAAAGATCTACTGGTTAGTAATGAGGAACTACACATTTTCTCTAGATTTTCTTGGGTAGATGCTGTGTTATTCCAATAATGTAACCTACGTTGCATGATGGGATTACATTTTATTTCTTTCCTGTACGTGGTTTAGAGCTCACACACTGTGCTAAACTTTGCATGCCCAGTAATGAATGAATCGATTTGTAAAATGTGATAATTCAGATAAAATACCTTCATATTTGCTTTGTTATATCACCAGGTCTGCACCCTCACCTCCAATCCTTTTTTGTTTTGATTCAATCCGATGAGTGTAGTGGATTTTTTGGGGGGAGAAATGAGGACATGATGGTGGTACACCATTATTTGATAGTGATGATGATTTGATAGGAGCTCCCTAATTGTTGCTTCTATTGAGGGATTTTTGTGCTGTTGGCATATCCTGTTATCCATGGTAGGGAAGGGAAGGACTGATAAAAGCAATGGAAAGCTGTAACAGTAGTGGAATTGCACATTTTGGCATATTTTTTTACAAATGGTGATTTCCCACATCCCAGTGTGTTCCAACAACAATTAGAAAGGTGTGGGGGTGAAGTGTCTTTATTGAAGATGTTTACAACAGAGTTTTACGGTGCTTCCCACCCCTTTGTCAGCTGAAGAGTACTGTCTGGAAGAAAAGGAAAGTAAATCCTTCAGTGAGCTGTGGTTGAAGAGAAAACTCTTCTTTAGAGAGGAGTAATGAAAAAAGAAGACTTGGCAGGTCAGAAAAACTGGTGGTAGCATTGAGTAAATAAAAATGTCTTGAAGTGCAAAGGACAGGAGATCAGGAGGGCAGTGTGGTGAGGTGAAGCACATCAGAGTTTCCTCCTACCTTGTAGTTTGCACAGTGGGTTGAGTTCACAGGGGATGATCTTTCTCTAATGGTGAAAACAACTTGAGAGAAGTGTCTTGAGAGGAAAATGTCACTTTCTAATAGAGTTGAAGATGTTTTTCCTGCTGTTGATAGAGACTTTCAAGTTGAATATGTCACTGGCCACATCTGTGGACAACTAACAGGAAATCTGCAAAAAAATAAAATGGTGAAACTGGTCATGTTTTTGTGTGAAATATTGCCATGTTTCATCCAAGAACCTTACTTTGATTGTGTTTTATGCAAGTAAATCTTTAGGGAAAACATGAAATTAATTTCTACCTTTGTTTTAGCTAACCTCTAATTAGTTAGTTTTTCCTCTTATTACTTTGTCTCAGTGCTGTAAACATCTCAACAGTAGTGCTTTACCTTTAAATAACAGTAATGAGTAAAACTCTGCTTATGTGTTTGCAATACTGGCATTTGAGACTCCAGACTTGTAAGCTGAGCTGTACAAGCAGGACTTATGTAAACTTTCCAAAGGCTTTAAAATGTGTGTCTAATTATAAAAGGTTAAGTACACTGAATTTTAATTTTTTTTCTCCCCCAAGGCCACGTGGTTATGATATTATTGAGATTCCATAATGCCTCCTGCTGTGACAGACAGTCTTGACATCTGGGCAGTGGATTCACAGATTGGTGCTGATGGCTCAATATCTGTGGACTTCCTATTGCCCACTGGAATCTACATCAACCTGGATGTCCCTCGAGATGCCACCATATCTCATATTAAACAGGTAGTGCCAAATGAGCAGTTAACTTGAAATTTAACTTGGGTTTGAGTGAGTGCTGTTTCTGATTTCTGTGTGCCTTTTGGCAAATCAAGTAAGGAATTTGAGTAGGCATAAAAATAATGTGTTGAAGGCACGTGCCCAGCAGGTTGACTAATAGAAGTATGTATGTATGTGGGGGTTTGCAAGAGCTTTGGGCAGGTGGCAAGGTTTGGAGAAGTTACTCCTTGCTGATGGTTACAGTTCAGCAGAGATTAATAGCTCTACATTCATGCTGTATTGCTGCTCTGAACCTTGTTTTCTAACACGTTGACAATACAGTATTTATTGATCTGACATTTCTCTGATTCATGTGTCTAATTAGTGTAGAAGTCATAGATTGTGCTCCTGCTTCTTTTGATGGATACCAAAGCCTGATGCTTTAAAAACTGTGTCTGCCACTTCTTAAAGGTTTTATACGAGTTAGGGCATCACTTAAAATCTGAGGGAATATCCAAACCAAAGAAAGGGAAATTACCAGAGATATTAAAGATCAGTCTACTGACCTCTCACCAGACAGTGCCCATGTGAAGACATTTAGACAAGGCAGTGAGCGAATTACAACACCAAGTAATCTGATCCTTAAGCACAATAAATTTCTAAAAGAAAATAAAGAAGTGTGACTTCTCCTTCCATTGCATTTTCTGGTGAATAAGTATATTGTTTTTAAGTCCTGTTCAGCTTGACAGTAGTCACTTGCTTATGGTCTTTATTTTCTTTGACTCAGTAGTAGCATTTTGATGGCAAACTGGATTAGCAGCTTTGCTCCCACTGCGTGTCTGTGACAAGCCCTAATTTGTGGACTCTTGGATATATAAATAGAGGACTTGAGAGCAAATAGAAGGAGTTTATCTTGTACATGGAATGGTTGCAATTAAAATAAGGGGGGGGAGAAGTACAATAGCCAGTTATTTGAAGACTGAAGAATTTTTCCTTTCTATGGAACTTTCAGTTCTACTAGGCCATGCTGTGGGTGATGGGCAGTGGCTGCTTTCAGTGGAAACCGATTTCAAAGACTTCATGGCTTTGTAAATTTTACAGTCATTAAGTCATGGAAGTACCAGTAGCTGGAAACTGAAGGTGCACAGCTCAGGAAGAGAGGCAATAATAGATTTAATCTTTTGATACCTTTGAAACTGGAATTTTTTCTCAACACCAAAGCTGGCTGCTGGATTCAGCTCTCACTCAGCTATGCAAAATACACTGGAATACATTTCTGGTAGACAGAATTCATTGTACAACTCTATGAAATGTGTGCAGGTGTGTTCAGTTCCGCAAAAACAGTTTGATTCAGCTGCAATTATTTGAGAAGAGGTTTTTCCCATTGCATTATTGGTCCCGCAGCTCCTGTTGCTACTTAAAAATAACCTCAAGGTGGAGACTACAAATGAGACAATGTAGATATATAATGATATATATAGATAAAAGTGAACCAAGTTAACAAACATGCTACTTTTATGTTCTTTTGGGAACACAAATGGAAGTGCCCTACCATATGTCCACACTTTCTTGTTTTGTTTCATTTACTCACCTGTTCTCACTGCAGCTGTTATGGAAGCAGGCACATGCCTATCCACTCTTCCACCTCCTCATGGAGATCGACTCTTACATGTTCTCCTGCGTGAATCAGACTGCTGTACATGAGGAACTAGAGGATGAAACCCGGAGACTTTGTGACGTTAGACCCTTTCTTCCTGTCCTTAAACTAGTGACAAGGAATTGTGATCCAGGAGAAAAGTTGGATTCCAAAATAGGTGTCCTTATAGGCAAAGGTAATTCCATTTAATTTTCTTAATAAAAATAAGGGTGGACTTTGTTGTGTATGAGGGCCTTCACTGTGCAGGTAAAACATATTAAAAATATGTTAAAATATTTCTAAAAATTTCTCTTAAAAATTCAATATTTTCTTCTCTCGAACAAATACTGATGTGGTTGGAAAGGATTTAAATACTCAAGATGGGACATGAAAGTTGTTTAAAGCTACTTTCTGTATTGTGTTTCAGCACTATATTCTGTTACTACATCGATCAATTTATTTTGGTAGATGGGGAGAAAATATTTATTTTATTATTATTACTAAGTGAAGAAAAGCATAATCTTTGAACAGTGCTGTCATAAGTAGCTCACCAGTTAACTGATTGCACAGAAGGAACTAGAAGTTGTTATGATTTTATTACGCATGATGTCTGAGTTGGTTAACAGTATGATTCTTTTGTTGCTCTCAATTGTGTCACTGATTTTCATCAAACAATGAAAAGCTATTTTTAAAGGTTTCACAGTAACTTATTCTTGATGTTATTTCAGAATTTTCAGCTTCTAAATCTACCCTGCTTGGTTATACAATCAAGATTGACAGGGTCGTGTGAGGTCATACCTCTTGTTTTAAAACAATGAGCCATTGTTAGGTCCCTTATAAAGACTGCAGGTTTTGTTTAGATTTCAGCAATTCACTGTCTGCCTGCTTGTCAGAGCTGACAATGGGAACAGTTACCAGTTTAACCATTCAGACCGATTCTGACACATTCGGAGAGATTCACATTCTGTGACTGAATATTTGGCTTATTCTAGCTGTGTGTGGTCCTTCCTTCTGCAGCCCCTGCTCTGTACCTTAGCACTGGGGAAAAAAGTGTTCCTGTCTGAGCTTCTATACTTAGTGTTTTGTTCTCAAAAGGTGTTCAGTGCTTGGTGTGATTTGGACAATGTCCTTCAAAGTTCAGGAGAAAAGATAAGCACACTTGCAGGCCCCACATGTCCTGAAGTACCAAAGAGTCACAGCTGTGTGGACTCTCCATCACAGAAACATAGAATAGTTTGGGTTGGAAGGACCTTTAAAGGTCATCTCATTCCAACCCCTTTGCAGTGAACAGGGACATCTTCAACTAGACCAGGTTGTTCAGAGTCCCATTCAACATCCACCACCTCTCTGAGCAACCTGTACCAGTGTTTCACCACCCTCACTGCAAAATATTTCTTATTTATATATAATCTGAAGTTACCCTCTTATAGTTTAAAACCACTATCCTGTGTCCTGTTGCAACAGGCCCTGATAAAAAGACTGTAGTCAGTTTTCTTATTGGCCTTCCCTTTAGGTACTGCAAGGTGCTCTAAGGTCTCCCCAGAACCTTTTCTTCTCCAGACTCAACAACCCCACCTCTCCCAGCCTGTCCTCAGCAGAGGTGGTGCAGCCCTCTGAGTATCTTTATGGCCTCCTCTGGACTCACTCCAGCAGATCCATGTCCTCCTTACGTTGGGGGCCCCCCAGCTGGACACCCTGTTCCTGGTGGGGTCTCACCAGAGTGGAGCCTGACGGGCTGGCCTCGTGCTTGTGATGCAGCCCAGGGCACCTTGGCTTTCTGCTCTGTGAGTGCGTATCGATGGCTCATGTCCAGCCTCTCACCCACCAGCACCCCAAAGCCCTCCCAGCAGGGCTGCTCTCGATCTGTTCATCCCCAGCCTGTGCCGATACCGGGGGGTTGCCCCAACCCAGGTGCAGCACCAGCACTTGATCTTGCTGAACGTCAGTGAGATTCCCACGGGCCCACTTCTCAAGCCTGTCCAGGTCCCTCTGGATGGCATCCTGTCCTTCAGGAGT
This sequence comes from Pseudotriccus pelzelni, assembly GCA_035584735.1. Classification (NCBI taxonomy): domain Eukaryota; kingdom Metazoa; phylum Chordata; class Aves; order Passeriformes; family Tyrannidae; genus Pseudotriccus; species Pseudotriccus pelzelni. The sequence goes on along the minus strand of JAWMRA010000009.1, from coordinate 24,771,439 downwards.
GTCAGCCTCACCTCTCAGCATGGTGTCATCTTCAAATCTGCAGAGAATGCCCTCCATTCCTCTGTCTGTGTCATTAATGAAGATATTAAATAACATTGACCTCAATACAGACCCCTGAGAGACTCCACTTGTCACTGATGTCCATTGGGACTCTGAGCCGTTTATCACCACCCTCTGGATGTGACTGCCCAAAAAATTCCTTATGCATTTACCAGTCCACTCATCAAATCCATCTCTCTCCTATTTAGAGAGATGGGTGTCATGAGGGACGGTGCCAAAGGCCTTACAGAAATGCAGAAAAGTGGCATCCATAGCCAATCCCTTGTTCTCTGACGTAGTTGCTCCATCACAGAAGGCCACTAGGTCGGTCAGGCAGGACTTGCCCTGTGGATTCTCTCTTCACATGTTCTGGAAAAGGAACCCGGCTGATCTTGGATTGGTTGAAATTTAAATCCTGTCATTTTGATCCAAGAAGAAGATTTTCTTTTTTGACTTTTAAACACAATTAAAAAGGATGATGTCATCTTTCTGTGGGATTAAAAAAACCAGTTTGCGAACACTTCTGCTCTGAGTTCTCAATGATGCATTTGCTGTGCTTTCTCTTCATTTGGTCTTGTGAGGAGAGACTTAAAACTTTCCAAACAGTATTAAAGTCAGGGTGAGTTTGGCATTTCCATGTAACAGTACCTAAGAGACACATTGATTCAGGTATGTATCTTTTTGCTTGCTTGAATTCTTTCAGGTCTCCACGAGTTTGATGCCTTACAAGATCCTGAAGTGAACGACTTCCGAGCTAAAATGAGGAGGATCAGTGAGGAAAAGATCCAGTCCCTTGTGGGTCTCTCCTGGATGGACTGGCTAAAACACACTTACCCACCAGAGCAGGAACCTGTTATCCCAGAGAGCTTCCAAGATAAGCTCTATAGTGGAAATCTTGTAGTGGCTGTTCATTTTGATAACTGCCAGGTAGGAGTGGTTGTTCATCACGTTTCATGTCTGTTCTTATCAGGATCTGAATTGGCATGGGATTGATGTAAATGAAATAGGATACTAACATTGTGGTGTTTGCTTTAAAATGCAAATTCTATCACCAGGGTCCCTGACTCTTGAAAGAAAGTGAGAATGTGAACCTGCAGTTGAGAACTGAATTTCTGAAGTCAAATTACAGTTCTGCTTCTCAAGGCAAAATGCACAACTTGTCTATTCTATATTATTTCACACTTGTTTAAACATAAAATGTGATTCAAAGTTGTCAGGACTATTTTTGGACAGCTGTTACTGTGTTGCTTCACTAGCATTCAGTTTTAAGCTCAGTTCATCAGGGCTTGCTGGTGAATTCAACACGCTTCCCCCTATGTGTGGCTCGTTGAACATCTTTGGGGTTGATCTGCTTATTAGATTGAGCAATGCATTTAAAAAGAGAAGAATCAGTATTCTTTCTTCTCCAAATGCACACAGACAATTAAAACACTGAGACTTAGTTACCTTTTTGTTTTGGCGAACAAAATCATAGCTTATTTTTAAAACAAATACCCCTTTCGTTTCCGCCAAAAAACCTAAAATGTTTTAGCTTCAGATTTTTTTGGTACTGAAGTTGCTGTGATTGTGCTTGAGTCCAGCATCCCTGTTATTCCTTTTTTCACTCTGTTCTTTTGGATAACTGTGAATGATCAGCATTGGAAACCTTAAAAATCTCAGAAGTGTGTAAATACATCAGGCTTTTGACTCAGGGGCTAGATACTGATTTTCTAATGATTCAGTTAATTTTATTTTCAAAACTGTGTAATTTCTAGTGCTAACTTTTTAAGCTTAAAAAATAAATAAATAAAATGAAAAGACCAAATTGCCTCTGGAAACATTAACTGTAGAGGTGCACACTAAATTTGGTCACCAGTAACACCAGCTGATGTTTGGTGCATAGTTGTTTTATAACAAAACCTCTTCCAGTCCTCTTTGGCTTAGCAGAGAACTTGTAGTTGTCCAGCAGTGAGTGTGTCTCTGTTTGTCAGCTTTTGATTAAAACATTGCATATATATGCACATGCTGACAGCACAGAACCAGTGCAAAAGTTGGTGCTGGTGCAGAATGTCTTTGCCTGCCATTATAATAGCTTGGGCTGCTGACATTTCAAATGTTTCAAATGCTTCTGCTGCCAGCTCTGACCTTCGGAGCTACCAACAGTTCAAATCTGAGCTGCTTTTTAGAGCAGGAAACCCTGTTCCAGACTTTACTACTTGTCCTGAGCAGTGGAATCATGCCAGGAGAATTAAATTGGAAGGTGTGGGGACTGTTGTGTTCTTTTAATTCTTTCAGCTGTAAGAGTGAGAAAGAGAAAATACTTTTGGTCTTGAAGGTGAGGGTGAGCTATAAGAGCTACCTGGTTATCGTGGAGCAAGAGAGGCTGATCCTCATTTCTGTGACATACGTATCAAGTCCTACAGCTGGGAAGGAAGGCAGCTGCCAGAGGGCACCAGCTTTCTGGGAAGAAAAAGTGTTATTCCCTGTCTACCCACTGCTAGGAGAAAGCCTTCACAGCATGGAGCTTTCTGAAAGGGGGAAGCTGTTGTGAACCGTGCAGAAACTGAGAAAATGCAGAATTAATTTAGCATGACTTTTACAGAGTTTGTTTTTTCCATCAGGGCAGCTTGGCTTCTTACCAGTAAATGTCTATATAAATAAAGCACAATGCAAAAGAATGTAAGCCAGACAATACTGCACATTTGTTAATAACCGGGTTTAGGATGCTTACATCTTCAGAGTTGTGTGTGTGTAAATAAAAAATAATAATTAACAACAAACAAAACACCAAACAACACCCAAACCAAACCAAAACACAAACAAGACCCAAACCAAACAAAAACAACAACAAAAAAATACACCAAAAAACTCAGAACTCCCTGAATCAACCTTTGCAAACAACCCTGTGCAGAGCATAATGTGTTGAATTAAGGGAAATGAAAGATCTTTTACATTAGGAAATTACAATTAATTTTAACATTTTTTTTTACTTACCAAAAAAAGTAACTTCTTGTCTTAATCTTTTTAGAACACATTGGAGTTACTTTGGAAATACATAAATAGCCTGTAAAGGTTTGATTAAAAAAAATCTTAGAAAATGCAGAGTCTCTCTGCATGTTGCATTCAGAGCGCTACAGGTGTTGGCTGCTACTTCTCTTTTCTGCTCTCCTCCTGGTTACATGGTGGTTTTGTATATTAATTACATTAACCGTTTCTTCACTTGAAGTTTTCTTTTCCTTCTGAGTACAGTGACACTTAGAAATAGGATAGATTGCTAGTGGCCAGAAAGAAGAAAAATTAACACATCTAGTACTGCTAAATACCTTGGAATGGGTGCCTGGCTTATTGTTCCCTCAGTCACATTCCAAAAGCAAGCTTCTGGATCAGTGCGCTGCTCTAGAAGTCTTTAAATCACTGTTGATTCAGATAAGGGTCTGTGTTCTCAAAACTACTTCTGATAACATATAAGTTTGGGAACTGACATTTTGCAGCTTTTAGGGTGATTGCGAATGCCCTACAAATATAGACATTAACTGTAACTGTTAAAATAGACTGGTTTTAGCAGCTGTTATTTCTACTCTATTTTCTTATGTATGCTACAATTTAAGCCTTGTGCATCTGACTATGACAAGTTTGACATTCAATATTCCTGCTTGTGTTTTTCAGGATGTATTTAGTTTCCAGGTGTCTCCTAACATGAATCCCATCAAGCTGAATGAGCTGGCAATCCGAAAACGTTTGACTATCCATGGAAAAGAAGATGAGGAAGTTGATCCTGCTGACTATGTGCTGCAAGTTAGTGGAAGGCTAGAGTATGTTTTTGGTGATCACCCGTTAATTCAGTTCCAGGTACATAAAGGTTTTTGGAACTTGGTGTAACAATTCTCTACTGCCTTGGCCAAAGGTGCTCTCTGTCCCTTTGGACGGTCAGCTGTGCTGAACAGTAACACCTTGTCTCTTCATGTCTGCAGCCCTCTGCAGCTGTAAAATATGTGTGCACCATTCCCTTTGTATCTTTGTAACGAGTTGTTTGTTTCTTTGATTTGAAAGTTGCTGTAGAAACTCTGTGCTCGCTGGTAACAACTGTTTTCCCTGGGCTTTTAGTACATCCGCAACTGTGTGATGAACAGGACTCTCCCTCAGCTGACTCTGGTTGAGTGTTGCACCATAAAGAAGATGTGTGAGCAGGAGATGATTGCCATAGAAGCTGCCATAAACCGAAAATCATCCAACCTTCCTCTTCCTCTGCCACCAAAAAAAACAAGAGCGACAACTGTAAGTTCATGTGGGGAATGTCTAATACCTGAAAGGAACAGTGACTTGGGGAATATAAATCCTGGGCTTTTATGTTATGACTGCTGTTTGCCAGTGTAGGTCACCTGGGTGTACTCAGAGCCTCCTGTTGCTTGTGAGATTTACCTCAGAAATAGCAGACCTTGAGACTTCTTGGAAATTTCTTGCCTTCCCTCACCTCATCCATCCTCCCTCTCCCCTTCTGCCACCCATTCCCTCCCTTCCATTGCTATTGATTGCACTTTAAATCACAACCCAGAAGAGTGGGTAATAGTGTGTTACCAACAGCTGGAGAAGTTATTGCAGAGAACCTGATGGAGCTGCACTGGCTTGGGCAGCAGCGCTCTGGGATCTCTGTAGTAGCCCAAATGTTGCACGTGATGCTGCCATTGTGGTGAGGGCAATTATTGCCACAATATTCATCTGACTTTCTTATAGTCTGGTGCTTCCTTTGTTACTGAACTTATGGCCTTACAGCACAGTTATATTTTATGTGCTGTCCCTCGAAGAAACGTGGACAGATCTTTGCTCTATTACACGCTCTGCTGTTAGTCAGAATGAACCATAAATTTGAAGGGCTATTCTGAATTGTCAGAAGTAGTAAGTGATATACGTTCTCCTCCCCAGTCCTCTTTCAGCTGAGTTTTTACTTTGTCTGCTTGTAGTTGTGATGACCAACTTATCCATTAAGATTTCAAATCTGTATTTTTAAAAATGCATTTTTGTTTGTATTCATGACTTGCTCTAAATGCCTAGCTTATAAAATAAGTCTCACTGTTACATAGATGAAGAATGAACTTGTCTTTGTTTCCCTTCTCAGAGTGTATGGGATATTTCCAACCCTTTCAAGATTACTCTGTTAAAGGGTAATAAACTAAATACGGAAGAAAATGCCAAAGTAAGTAACTATGTCGAGTATCAGAAGACATTCATTTCATCATTTTAATGAGTTCCAATGTTAAGTGACCTCAAAGACATACAGGTTTCAATTCAGCAAAATTGCAGGCATTTTTGATTATTCCCAATGACCTTGGTAGCACTGGTTAAAAATCCAGCTTTACTGCTGAAGTATTCCCTTACTGTCTGAAGTTGGATATGTGCATTAGAACATTGCAATAATTGTGACAGAAGGACATAAATGTTCATATGGTACTTGATTTTTTAAAAGATGGTATCTATGAAGTACTGATATTGATGTGAAATAGGCTTATTTAACATAGACTGTTGTAAACACCTGACACAGGTTAAATATTAAATGTTTTTCAGTGGAACGTGAGGGGGTTTTGTAGTCCCAAATATATTCTGTGTGTCTAAACAGGGACTGCATGCTTCTATACAATCTGTCTTTTATTTTCTAAACGTGAGGAATACAAAGCAAGCTGTAGTATCACTTCCTGTAAAAATGTACGTGACTGGGCTACTGACTGTTATACAGACCACAAGTTAACACATGGGAATTTATTGCAAAACTACTTTGAGGCGTTGCAAGAGGGATTTTCTATCTGTGAGATAAAGGAAATGAATGTTATTCTATCTTGTTTAAGCAATCGATAGATTGTATAACCAGTCATGTAGAGAAGGAAGAGATCCAATTAGCCATTGATATTTGCTGTTCTGATGCTTTATTCGGGCTACTTGGTGCATTTATTTCATTCAAAAGTACTGTTACAATGTCCTTGTAAATTTGCAGTCCTACATTTTACTGCATAGTTAAATGAACCATAATTATATTTTACTACCTGAGACACTGTGATTGTGGAAATGCAAAACTAGAGGTTTCCCTCTTCTCTGCCTAAAACATTATTTCGTCAGTTCTAATATCTTCTCATCTTCGCATTCTGTAAACTCTCAAGATTTTAAAAGAAAACAAAGGGAAAAGAGAAGGTGGATTCTGGAAGCAATATAGCTACCGGGCTTTCCTAGGTGCATTTTCCATGCTTTAAAAAGTGAGTTTTGGTTAATTTGAGTATGTTTTTACAGGAAAAAGACAACACTTTGATTATAAGAAACAGGAAAAATTGACAACTCTTTTGTATTAACGGCTGCGGGCACCACCTAAATATTACTTGGTATTTTGAATGCTTTTTAGTGTTGAAAACTTCAGTCCTGTACTTACCCAAGAACAAGAATGCACAGAGCAACCCTGCAAACTTGTGCCTGTTTCCCTCTGTTGTCTGTCTACACTGTTACGAAATTGTCACTACTGAGAACTCATTTATTTTCTGGTCCTGATTCTAAGGCCGTTGTTCATTTATGCCCACTGTGCTTTGGATCAAGCCAATATTCATCCCTTTTTGCTGAATCCACCACCAAGGTTCACAAACGCAGCGTTTGTGGGGGGAAACAAAACGTTTGTCAGAGGGGTAGCACTGCAGTAGGGTGAGCTGGGTTGAGTACTTTCACCTAGAGCACAAGTGACCTCACTCATCTGTCTAACACCCTGTTATCCAAATGCATGACATTTGAAACTGCTCGTCTTTTTGTGTTGCTCTTTGCCTGCACCCTTTGTACACACGGTTTCATCAGTAAAAGGGGAGTGTCAGAATGCAGAGATGAAAAAAACAGGATCCAAGCCTTTATATTAACAGGATTGGAAATTGTAGAATTAGGAAGCTGAATTATTTCTTTAATCCGAAACTCGTATCGAGTTTGAAACATCTGTCTTTCCCTTGCAGTGCTCAGAAATAATGTGATAGCTTGAAGGAAATGTTGGAAGGTCGATTAGGGAACATGGGGAACCTGAAAGATCAGCTCACTTCCACACATTTAACTGTAGCACTGAGAACTTCTCTTAGGTGTTGACCAAAGGATGACTCTTGTGGGTTTCTATCTCACACTGGTATTTTTGGAAGGCCACCTGAAAGAAGTTGGGATATTTCACTCTGCACTTTTCTATGTATATATGTTATTAAAGAGAAATGCATTGACCTGTAATGTGTTTCATTTCAGTGCCAATAGCTCCAGCTTCTTTTTGTACTTGTTCTTCTGCTTTTCTGATCTTTATTTTCATCCTTCAAGCTACCTGGGTTTGTTGTTCTTTGGGTGCTAAAGATGAAACAATTCCTGGAAATCATGCACATTGTCATTATTATTACAGGTGACTTCTGGTGTTGGAGTCAGCAGTGTTCTCTCTGTAGATTTTTAAAAGCAGTTTAAGTACAAAATGATTTATTTTTAAGCTGCAAAACCCCCAGGCTTTTCTCATTTCGAAGCACAAATTGGTTCAACCTGGAGACTTGAATTTGTATTCAGGAAATTAATCTTAAATTTTTCGTTCTCTTTAGTTGTTTGTTGAAATTAATATATGTATGTTCTGTATAATATTATATGGAGAATTCTGTAAGTTCTGTGATAAGCTTAAATTTTTTTATTTCTTTATGGCAGGTTCATGTTAGGGCTGGTCTTTTCCATGGTACAGAGCTCCTCTGTAAAACTACTGTAAGCACAGAAATATCTGGGAGAAGTGACCACGTTTGGAATGAAGAGCTGGAGTTTGAAATCAATGTCTGTGACCTGCCGAGGATGGCAAGGCTCTGCTTTGCAGTTTATGCTGTGATGGATAAGATGAAAACTAAAAAGTCCACCAAGGCAATGAATCCTGCCAAATATCAAACAATTAGGAAAGCAGGAAAAGTGGTAATTATTTCTTATTTTTTTTTCTTGAGTGACCTCTGAGTTACACTGAAGTGAACATTCAGAAATTTTTCCTTCACTAAAGTGTTCAGGAATGCAAAAAGAAAATAAAAAGTTAAAAAGAGCGTATGTATTAAAAATTAAAAATACATCTTGGTACAAAAAAGCTTTTGATACTTCGCAGACACTGAAGAAGGCATAAAAATGTCAGTTGTAAGTCAGTTGTCACATAGCTGTATAAAGAGTTGTGTTTTAAAAGGTTGGTTTTATTCTGAGTTGTAGATGAGTTCTGTTTGGGAAAAGATGAAATAAATTAGCATTAGACTTACGTTCAGGGAAAGGCTCACACTCAGGGAAATGTGTATTTTTACACTGGCAGGTTGATGCCCTTAAAATTAAGTCTTATTGTTCTCAGTGGTACTGGAGTTCCTGCTGAAAACTAAGCACGTGATCAACTGCTTTTCTAAAAGATATCACTATTTGAGGAAAAAAAAAAGAGCCACCCTCTCAATTTTATTTATACTGTAGTGTTTGCTTTGTAATAATATTTGCTGGCATCTAAGTTTCCACGTAAAAATATTTTCCTTTCACAGCATTATCCTGTAGCCTGGGTAAATACCATGGTGTTTGATTATAAAGGACACTTGAAGAATGGAGAACTGGTACTGCACAGCTGGTCATCATTTCCTGGTAAAGTTTAACTTTTAAGATTTGGGCTTTAAGTACTGGAGAATGCAGTATCAAGTAGTAGAATATTTACTGTATGCATGTCCCATTCCCCTGTGATAATCTCTTTACTGCTTCTATTTTTTATATGGATAAATACATAGCATCTTAATCTCTTTCTTGAAAGTATTGCTTATCAGGGAAGAGGAAGAGTGAGAGTCTGCTTGGAAGTAGTATTCTAAAAGTTTTATCTGTTATGGAAGGAAAACCACATAAAAATACATGCATGTTGATATCTACTGTTACTTGTTTTAAAGCAGCAGTTTAGGTTTCATTTGGTCCCCTGTGCTGTGCATCCTAAACTAAATAGATAAACTACAGTGTATGTGGCAACATTTGCATCAGCAAAAAAGTATGAATTAGAGTTTTGTCTTCTTCCCTGATATTCAGCTTGATTAGTGAGTGTCTGAAACCTTCATGTCACTCTCAACTCCATCCCAAGAAACCCTGTATCAGCTTCGCTGTGGTGCTGAAAGAACACTGGCTTAAAACTCTTCCTCAGTACTGTTTGATGCAGAGCCAGTGTGTGTCCTGGTTTGCAGAAGCTGCAGATCTTCCTGGGATTTGTTTCACTGTAGGGATATCTCAGCTTCCCTTGACTGTGATGTTTAGTTTGGAAAGAGTAAATCAGCTTCTCATGGGGTGATAATCCAACATTTGGGAATGTAGGAGGCAGTTTATGCTGGAAATACAGAGCACTGTGCTGAAAGTGCTGTGCTGCAGAACATGCAGCTTGTCTGTTGTACACATCAAGACACTTCCCACTGTGTCCTTGCCTTTCAGAGGTTTAAAATCTTAATTTGTGCCTGGTCTATAATATCAATTGTTCTCCCAATGTTTCAGATGAACTTGAAGAAATGTTGAATCCCATGGGAACCGTCCAGACTAACCCTTACACTGAAAATGCAACAGCTTTGCACATTAGATTTCAGGAATATTCCAAACAGCCTATTAATTACCCTCCCTTTGATAAGGTAAGCTATGACCTAAAGAGCAGTCATGAGAGTTGGTGTAAATAGCTGTTACTTCTTTTCTTTCAACACTGCCTTTTCCAGTGAATTCCCCTCTTCCTGCCCTTTAGTCAGCACACTGAAGTTTTTTAAACTTGCAGCATGTGAGTGGCACTGCTGACTTCAGGGTCTATTTTGAAGATGTGTACTCTTAAAATGGTCTGTGCATAGTCTTTGAGGGTCAAAAGCGTAATCAGTTTCCCGTATGTATGATTTAACAAACAGCTACATTTATCTGCTATTCTGGAAACCTTCAAACTGTGTTTGCCTGTGATCTATAAAGAGCAGTTCTTTCTTTGTACAAATGTGCGTTACCCACGGCTTGGGACACTGCTTTAAGAGCTCAAGGCCTTTAAAGGATAAATAGACTCTTAACACTGCATGAGAGAAGGGATTTCTGAAGGTCTGCTCTTGAACTAAACCCACTGAAGTTGCCCTGCAGTTTTCCACAGATGTGAATATCTAGAAAGGAAGTGTATATTTGGAATAGATATGGTACTGTCTGAAGGGTGAATGCTAGGTAGAAAGTTGTTCACAAACTGCCAAATAAAGCTAAGACAAGCAATAAGATAAGTCTGAAACCAGACAGCTAATGATGTTCTATAAAAACAACCTTTAACTCATACCCACCTTAGTCTGAATTTTGGTTTTGGGAAAGTCAATAAGCACGTAAAGGAAATGGCCTTTTGGCATGAACAAAAAGACTGAAACCACCAAACTCTGTCAGCTTGATCAAAGGGAGATTTGGGGTTTAAGGCTTGTCAAAAGGAAATCAAGTAACAAGAAAGGTGGGTTGTTTGTTTGTGGGGGTTTTTTTATTATTTTGTGTTGATTTTTTTTTTCCCCATCCTTGTCAGTACTACTTCTCTTATTGCAACAGCATGGGAAATGCAGTAAGAGCTAAACCAGTGCTGACTAATTGCTGCCTTATTTATGGCTGACCAGTTGACTCTTCACAGTGGACATATTTTAGTCAGCTTTGGTGTTGGTGTATTTGTAGTGCTTGAAGTTTTTGGCTCATTACACTCTATGTATTTAATTTGTAAAGAAGAAAAAAGAACATGCTTTGATGAGCACAGAGAGAGGTCAGGTGAAAGCGTGTTTCTTTAGCAATCACGTACAGTGAGATACCCAGGGTAGTGAAGTTAAGGTGATGTCTAATGGGCTCTGCCATCCCATGCAACTCTCAACCTCAGGTAAAGGTTCTGTTGAATCAGGAGTAACATTGTAGCTGCTTGGATCGTATCAGCCAAGAGTCCGTTTCTCAAAATGGTCCTAGCTGAGTCTTGCTTGCTGCTTCTGATTTTCCCAGTGTTATGGCTTGTTTTTGCCAAGAAAATGGAGAATTGGGTGCCAGATATTTATTCTAGGAAACATAATGTGCAAAAGTAGATGAAACTGTTCAATCATGTCATCAGCCTGCTTTGCACAGCGAGTTTGGGGCTGAGGGAGCAGAAGTGCCTGGACCACTGATAAGCTGTTGTGTGAGGCAAGAGCTGGATAATGACCAGTGCTGCTGGCACATTTAGGGTTCACTTGAACAAAGCTGGACTTGCAAAGACTTTCAAAGTTTATTTGCAGGCTGGGAAGCACGGGGAGGCAAGCATCAAACATGGAATTAGGACATTGTGGTTTTGTTTATGCATGTTTTCACACACAATATGTAAACAAGCTTTGCGGCTGAGTAGCAGATGTAATACACGATATTAATAAAAGGTTTATACAGAGAAACAAATAAAACAAGTTAGTGTACCTTTTTAAGGGTTTTAGCTGCTGGGTATTTATGCTCTGGTTGTTGTAGGGTTTTGCTGTTTCTCACGTTGCCTGGGTTAAGACAGCCCAGGTCTTGCTGAACCTGTGTCTGGGGATGCTGCTGTAATCCTGGGTGATGGGAGAGGCCGAGCTCTGAAGGAAAGGAGATGGTGTGAGTCTTCAGACATTTTTCTTAACTGAGATTTCATTTTATGATTTGTTCCTCAAAGCAGCAGCATCTGACAGCTGCAGATAGACATTGCTACAGTTAGGTTAGACAGCCAATTGGACCAGTTCAGCTGATGTAATGGCTCAGGCAGTCACCATTCTAACACCTGTCCAGGGCTGCAGTGTGTGCACACACTGTTTGAAGAACTGTATTTACAGCTATGCTTAATCATCTGTTGTGGTTTATTACATGAACTTCAAAAACCAGATAGAACGTTCCAAAGGCCAAAAAAAAAGTTAAAAGGAGTAACTCAAAGCGGAGCTTCTGGGGAAATGTTGCTTTGCTGTTAACACAAGCAGCAGTCTTTGTTCTGAGGGTTGGTGTGTAATAACCGGTGCTGAGGGTTTGTGGGTGGAATATTCGCTGTATCATTACATGAATTCTTGTTGGAAGATGGTTTGTCCTGGCGTTACATGAGGGAAGATCCCCCATCTAGAGAAGTGCCTGGAAACACTGAGATCACGTGGGCAATCTGAGAAGGTGGTGAAGGGACTGAATCTGTGAACTCACACTGGAATGGACAGCTAGATGTGTGGAAACAGTGCCCTTGAAAGCAGCAGAAGTAGAGATGAGAAAGCAAAGGATAATTTAGAGCTGAGGAATTGGTTTGCTGCACTGGCAAATAAGAGGAAATGCAAACAGAAAGCAAGGTGCCATCAGAAAGACTGTTCAGCTCAGGAGTGCTGAAGAAGAAAAAACCTGAGGTAATCATGGGCACTCCTATTCCTGATCTCCGTAGTCCTGCAGATTAGAAAAGGGGCACACCATATTGTACCATTGTATATATCAAAGAATAGTGTTGTAACTATCTAAAAGATAGCAAAATTTCTTTATCTAGTTCATTTCCATAATGTTTATTCCTTCAGTGCAATCAGATTTGGGGTTAAATCTAATGTGTTTAAAATCAACTTTTTGCAGATACTTGAAAAGGCAGCTGAGATTGCGAGAAACAGTGACAATGCTGCAATGGCGGTAAGCATCATCTAAAGACTATTTTAAAATTAACTTTCTGGGTTTTTTTTGGCTTTTCTACGTCAGCCTGGAAATAAAGAAGTCTACAGCTCAAATAAGAGTTTACTGGCTCTGTTTTCTTATATAATTCACTTGATGAACTGCCTTAAAACTCATGTATATGTCTGCTTTTTCCAATATATTTTGGATTTGGCTATATTTTGTTAAAAAGCTGTGCATACTCTATGGGTTGGAACATAGCTAAGATTTACATTAGATCTGGAAAACAAGTTAGGATTAGAAGACAAAAATATGTGTTTGTCTACTTGGCAAATATGCTTTCTTTTAGTTATTATTGGAAAAGTTTTTTCTTCTTGCTTTTAATTAAAAGAAATAAATATACATGTATCTATTAAATTTCTTCATTTGAAAAACAAAAGAAGAAATATGCATCCTAAATGAAAATTCTCCATGTTGGAGCTGGAAAACAGAAATGTTGCCATCTAGTGTCATTAACTCTGAAGTTTAGTTGCTCTTTCAGAAAGTGCTGCACACTGAATTTGGAATCTTAGTTGCAGTGCTTACAGCTTAAGAAATCTGAAAGAAAGGCACATTAGTCATTCCCTTGTGTTCCTTGAGTTATATTTGATGTTCCTTCTCCTCTGGGATTGCTGGCATTTGAGTTAAAATATAAGAATCTTACTGAATTTATCACAAATTTATACCTTTCTCATTTTCTAGGGTCGAGGTGGTAAGAAGTTTTATGTTGTGCTAAAAGAAATAATGGAAAGAGATCCTTTATCTCAGCTTTGTGAAAATGAAATGGATCTCATTTGGACTTTGCGATATGACTGTCGTGAAAATTTCCCACAATCATTGCCCAAACTGCTGCTCTCTTTAAAATGGAACAAACTTGAAGATGTTGCTCAGGTAAGGGAAAAGACAAGGATGGTGGGGGAAAAATTGCTGGAGTCAAATCATCAGTAAATGGGATTTCATTCCATTTTGAAATGGTGCTGTTGTGTAAACCAGAGTTCTGTGTGTACCTTCCGTGGCCTGGACACAGAAGGAAGAGCTCTCTAGAAAAACCCCCAAAAACCGAAAACCAAACCCTAAAATGCATTTCAGAAGTCATAGAATCAATTGGGTTGGAAAAGACCTTTGAGATCATCAAGTCCAACCCTTGATCCAACCCCGCCGTGGTTCCCAGACCATGGCGCTGATGCCACATCCAGTTTCACCTTGAAAACCTTCCCTGGCACAGCTTGAGAATGAGCCCTCTTGTCCTACCGCTGGTTCCACAGAGAGGAAACCGACCTCCACCTGGCTACACCCTCCTGTCAGGGAGTTGTAGAGAGTGATGAGGTCTCCCCTGAGCCTTCTCTTCTCCAGGCTAAACAACCCCAGCTCCCTCAG